>JABFQJ010000079.1:0-11679 GCA_022816905.1 Trimorus sp. ZL-2020 | reverse complement strand
GATAGTTTAATTACGAATTTTATGTTGAAACTTCAAAATTAAGTAATCTTTTATGGATGTTATACATTTCTTTATAGAATTGTCTAAAGTTAATTCAAGAGACTTATAAACCTGAATAAACGAGAGTTTTATTCAAAGTAAATGCCTAATCCTCAGTTTTTATTTATAATTCGATGGATTTGTCCCAACCACTTTTGTACCTGATATCCTGTCGCCTCTCCAAACTTTAAACCCATTACATTTTTAATTAAAAATACAGTTACGATACAAGTTTACGATACACCTAAAACATCTGAAATATAACAGAATTTAAGTTGTTTCTCAGTTAACGGTAGTCACGTTTTATGCAACTTTTATTAACAAAACAATTTTGCATTATTAAACATATTTCCGGCAAAAATAAATCCTGGAGAGCTGAATTCAAGTTTTATGCGACCAGGTCACTCAGAAAATGGACGAAAATGGAATGAATATTTACGGACACCGCTAGCCGAAAATATATATTTTCGCAAGAAACGTGATGTCAAGATTAGATGGCATCGACATTTTAAGTGCCACTCTCCGATACCCAGATTTCAGGTGCAGGGAGCAAAGTTCAAGTAATACACCGATAAACAATCGCTTCGTGTTCATTATAAAAAAACAATTCCCCTTAATGGATCACGTGTTGAATTTAAATCCCCCGCAACCTCGGACGCCTGCACTCGCATCCAAGAAACCCTGAATAATGGAGAAAATTATCGGACAGTCGTTATTTCGCATTCGTAAATCAACTTTCACAAAAGAGTTATCGTTTTCCAGCACTGTTTAACTCGCGGCGTGTCACTCCGACTGACCTACTAAAGTTGCCTCAGCCCCGCGATAACACCTTTTTTTAGCACTCCTACGATAACGCGTTTATCGCCATTGACCGTTTCACTTATTGCAATCGTTTCCGCGCTCGGTTTGGTTGATTTTAAATTCGGACAAACGAAAAAGCACAGATGTCTCGCTCGGCATGTTTCTAATTAACCACTGGTGTTTCGATTTTGCCATTAACCTAGACAGATGTTTCCCTCGGCATGTTTCTAATTAACCAATGGTGTTTCGATTCCGCCATTAAGGCGAAACTAAAGTGCTAAAGTCACGGAGTTAGGGTCTTTTAATTTACTGTTTCAACAACCAATAATTAAGTGCTCGCTTTTCTTTTAAAACATTCTAGGAATGTGGGAGAATGTGATCGACCTGAAAAATAATGTTTTTTTGATGAATTGTAGATGTGGCGATGTACCGCGTTTTTTTACCACCTCGAAAACGCGGTACATCGCCAAGTCAAAAATATTTCACAAAAATGTTTGTTCTTTGAAAATAACATTCTCCCAGAGTGAGAAAATGTATTGATTTCGTTTCAAGTGAAACGACAATGTTTTAACAACGTTATTTAACAGGGTGGTCAGTTTGTCCGGGAAAAGGGCGACAGATGTATACAGTTCATATATATCTGTCCTTGTTTTCCCGGACAAACTGGCCACTCTGTTTAAATACACACTCCCAGATAGCCAAACGTGGATGTGCATATTTTGTCAATCAGATGGACTCACTCTGATTGTTCAATTATTGATATTTGATGCCTACATCCCATTATAACCTACTAATAGAACATCCATGATAAATCAATCATACAGCAAACATGAGTCAATTTGATGTATGATTGATTCGTGCCAGTTGCGGAACTAGATTCTAACCATGATTGATAAATCTGATGAACGTTCATGATTGATAAATTATGCATAAATGATTGAATGGATATTTAACATATAGAATAAAAGTGAGAAATGGTACGTAAATAAAATAAAACACAATTTTAGTTATTATCACATTAAGAAATATAAATTGAACGATGTAAGATTTACATTATATATTATAGTTTGCGATGTAATTATACTTTTATAATGTAAACAAGCTTGCAAAATATAAAAAGTGAATATTACGTTATTCATCAGCAGTTGTATATAAAAATAAAATTTCAGTTATCGCTTTTAATGAGTAATCACATTTTGAGGTCATTAAATTTGAAAGCTTTTCATAGAATATGAGTGAATTCACTTTTTCGTTATCATATCTTAAAAGTTGCCATAGACAAGTGGTTAAGATTGCAACTTTATATTCCGCAGGACTCGAGTTCAAGTCCCGTAAGATTTATTTTCGTTTATTTTTATTTTATGCACTCTATGTGATTGATACATCATTGATGAATTATTGCACTTTTTAAAGGTGAGGTTAGGAACATCCATCATTGTGCTATTATTTATAAATCAGATTAGGTCCATTTGATGCATGTATGATTGATGCTCAATGCGGAACTAGATTTAGTCCAAATAGCATATCAATTATGTCGCCATAATTGATACATTTGGCTATCTGGGATTATTGACTTGTAAAGTCGTGAAAAAAAAATCTGTACGATTATTTTTAAAGTAAATTTATTACCTAATATGATGTACAAAATGCAGGTAATAATACAAAATCCAATTTTCGTATAAATAAGTCATTTTTATATTAAGGGGGGAGACTCGTTCTAAAAATTTTTTTTGGAGCAAATTTTTTTTGCTCTAAACTACTTCTTATCTATCTGAGAATAAGTCCTTAAAAGCATATGGCCATTCGGAACTTTTTTGCCAAGTTATACGCATTTTAGTGAGTGCCTGTCAGACAGCTAAAATACGCCAGTTGCGCGCTGACCGAAATTCGCCTCTTTCGACACCTAGCGTTAACTGTAATAGGAACCTATATTGACTGCCGATAAAGCAGATTCCTAGAGATGTTGTCATCGTGTTTACAAGCCGCAACCACGTCAGGAACATAACCTATAAATATATGTTCAAATCCGTTCGCCGGTCGCACGTGTGAATTGAAAAGTGCAGTGCGATGAATCGGAAAAGGGATATGGATCGTCCCAACTTTCGCCCGAACCGATCTCGGAAGGCGAAGTTCAAAGGGAACCAGTATTCGAACGTTGACAAAGGTGCGGAGGGCGGCAGCGCGTCCGCCAAAAAGTTAAAAACCAGCAGTGCCGACGATGTCATGGTTTCCTTGACTCATTTCTACCGGATCATCGAGTTCGTGAGTGTTTTCAACGCTCTCGCGGAAATGGTGATATGCAAGCAGTGCAAGCAGAAAGTAAAGTTCGGCGAGAGTGGACAACGAGGCCTTGGTTTCAATGTGTCGGTTCAGTGTCTTTGCGGCTTATTTCATATAAACTCCGGCCCTCTTGTTAACAATGGGTACGAAATTAACAGACGGATAGTTTTTGTAATGAGAATGTTAGGACTCGGACGGCAGGGGATAAACATTTTTTGCGGATTAATGGACTTGGGTGCCGGTTTGAGCAGGAATTGTTATGAGGGCGTGTCAAAGCATTTATTGGAAGGGGTTGAATGTGTTTGGTCTGACACGCAAAAGAAAGCAGCACGCGAGGAACAGGACAAGATGGAAGAAAACGGACTAGACAGAAACATTTTGAAGGTATCCGGGGACGGTTCGTGGAAAAAGCGCGGGTTTTCATCCTTGTACGGAGTTACAACTCTAATCGGAAATTTAACTGGCAAAGTAATTGATTTTGTGGTGAAATCGGCCTATTGTCAAGCATGCACTTATTGGAAAAACAAGAAAAACACAGAGGAGTATCAACAGTTTCTTGCGGAACATTTACCAGACTGTAATAGCAACCACGACGGCCCGGCTGGCGCGATGGAAGTCAAATCGATGCTCGAAATATTCTCTCGGTCTGATGAATTGCTCGGCGTAAAGTATGGTACTTATATCGGGGACGGGGATACAAAAACTTTTAAAGCAATTCTAGAATCAAAACCTTACGGCAACGAATTCAACGTGACAAAAAGTGAATGCGTCGGTCACGTCCAAAAACGTATGGGTACCAGATTGCGAAACATCAAAAAGACAGAAAAACTTGGGGGCCGGGGAAAATTGACTGATAAGCTGATAAAGAAACTGACCACCTACTATGGCCTTGCGATAAGGAGAAACAGTACAAGTGTCGAAGACATGAAGAATGCCATTATGGGGACATTTCTGCATCTCACTTCTACGGATAAAGAGCCGCACCACGAACATTGTCCTCCCGGAGAGAATTCGTGGTGTAAGTTTCAAGCAGCACAGGCCACGAATTCCACGTACAAACATCCAGAGCCTCTCCATCCAGACGTCGCCAAACACATCTTGCCAATTTACAAGGATTTGTCACGGCTGGATCTACTGGAAAGATGTCTTGGAGGTCACACGCAAAATGCCAACGAAAGTTTCAAAGCCACAGTCTGGCGACTGATCCCTAAACACCTTCACTGCGGGGCAAATATAATGAAAACTGCCTGCATTTTGGCTGCTGGAACTTTTAACGAAGGTTATTATTATTATTTTTGGCTAATACGGGTATAACCTTGACACAATGTAAATGAATTACTAATTACAGGTTATAACTTCATTCTGAGAACAATGCAGCAAGTCAATATCATCGTCGGAACCGGATGCAAATCATTTTGCGACACCTCCCAGCTTCAGCGTATCGACCGCCAGAACCGTCGCAGCCGATCCAGGAGCAGTTCCGCGAGCACGGAGCCGAAAGTCGGGTCTCAAAAGGACTTCGATGAAGAGGAGGACATCTTCTATGGCCCGGGAATAGCGGACTAAAATTGCAGCCGATTTCAGTGAGTGTAACATACGGTTTCATGAAGTTGAAACTTTAATCGCTTCTCCTGAAAAGTTGTGTTTTTGAAATTGCGGGAACACTTGGAGACCAGAGATTTGGTCGAAATTGATTGCGATTTCGTGGTCTGGATAGAGAATTGAATTCTCTACTTCGGTAACCTCATTATTTACGTGTTATGTAACCACAAGTTGTCTTTTTTTTAATAAAATAGGTGAAAAAAACGCGAAAAACGTGATTTTTTTTCAACTCGAAAATTTCCTGCGAAATAATTTTTTTTTCAACATGGCATGAGGTCTCCGAAATGCGCTATCATATGAACTATAAAACCCTCTTCTTGCTTTCTGTTTTAGTCACGATCCTGAAGTACCACATAGGCCCGCCCAAAGCGCTGCACGCGAAAACCCATATTTTCATATCACAATAAAACATTTAAAATAAAACATTTTCCAAAAAATGTTTATACGGTTTGACTCTTAAATATATGCCCAATAAGATGCAAAAACAATCACTTAGATTCATTCATTTACCCACCCGCAATCCACTCCCAAAGTTAGTCGAATTTTCCTGTTGAGAACGAGTCTCCCCCCTTAAGGGGGACTCCTCATAACTTTTTTGAAAAAATCGAATTTTTTTTTGCATTTTCTGATAGTTTAGGATGTGTAGAATATGCCTACAGAGTTTCATTTCCGAATTCGAAGTCAATACCAACTTTTTTGCCGGTTGAAGTGAACAGTGCATCGACGTGAAATCAGCCTGTTTGTGCGGTCGGAATCGGTCGAGGATTATACCGCTTTCTTACCGGCCAAATACTTCTGAATTTTAAAGTAGGGTTACAATTGACTGTAGACATACGTAGATGGCGCTGCATGTTAAAAAATTACCTGCAGTCGGTAACTGTAGCGATACTGTACACAAAGTAAGTGCGCCTTCTCAGAGCAGTAGACTCTGTGTCTCCACGGCAATCACACGTGTTATTTACAACATGCCGAATTTATTGACAAAGCGAGGCCGGGGTAGTTGTTCAAAGAGCCGGAAAAAGAGGTTCAAAGGGAATCAGTTTTCCCAAGAGTACGATACGTCGTTCGCGAGCACTTCCGCGGAAAAACTGAACGTGAATAGTTACGACGAAATAGACATAGATCCGAGCAGTTCGTACGTGTTACTAAATTTTGCGTTGGTGTTCAACTACTTGTCGAGTATCTTGAAGTGCAAACAGTGCGACAGTGTCGTAAAATTCACTCGCACCATGGAACACGGAGTCGGCTTCAAATTGACAGTGAACTGCGAGTGCCCCATGCGCATGGTCCCATCATGCCCACAAGTAAACAAGTCGTTCGAAATAAATCGCCGATTGACGCTGGTTATGCGTCTGTTGGGTGTTGGGATGCAGGGCATTAACTTGTTCTGTGGACTGATGGATTTATCGGCCGGCTTCAGCAGCAATTTATACTACGCCTGTTTGAAGAACACACACATCGCTTCGAAAGCTGTGTTCCAGATTATTAGTCAGAGAGCTGTTATGGAAGAAGTTGGAAAAAATGCAGAAGCAGGTAACCCTTATTATAGAATAAAACATACAAACTAAATATTAAAAATGTGTTTTTTACATAAATGATGTTTTTTCAGGGAATGAGCCACGCCACCTGTCCGTTTCGGGAGATGGATCCTGGAAAAAACGGGGATTCTCGTCTTTGTTCGGGATAACTTCTCTTATCGGAAAATATTCAAAGAAAGTCATAGACGTGGAAGTAAAATCATCTTTTTGCCAGTTGTGCAGTAATAAAAAGGGTTCACCAGATTTCGATGAGTGGTACGAATCGCATTCTGAAAATTGCACAGCAAATCACGAAGGGAGTGCCGGGAAAATGGAGGTCGACTCAATCAAAGAAATGTTTAGCCGTTCAGTGAATTTGTTTGACGTAAAGTATAAATATTATATTGGCGACGGTGATACCAAATCTTTTAAAGGCCTTGTTGAGTTGAATCCTTATTCAGATGTCACCGTCGAAAAAAGAGAATGCGTCGGCCATGTAGAGAAGCGAATGGGCACGCGACTTCGTAATGCCTGGGAGTGTCTGGGAGGCAACACGCAAAACTCCAACGAGAGTCTCAACGCTTGCGTCTGGAAGTTAGCTCCCAAGCATCTGCATTGTGGCGCGAAGACAGTTGAAATTGCCACATATATCGCAGCGGGAGTTTTCAACGAAGGCCACTCAGCAATTTTAAAGATGATGACGACGATGGGGATCTTCCCGGGGCAGTACGCCATGCAGTTCTGCCGCAGCAGCGACGAGCTGCGCATTCAGCAAGCCGAGAGACGGGTCTCCCCTGCAGCCCGGGCGGCCATATTGGAGCGTAGGGCCCAGCAGATGGCCCAAAATGAAGTGTACGAGGAAGAGGAAGGCTTATTGTATGGCGCGGGCATAGCAGATTGATCGTAAGTCGCGTGAAAATGCGTTTTTATATACTTAAAACTTTAAACGCGTTTATCTCGAAACGACTTTTTTTTTATCGGGCGGAAAGATAACTCAAAAAGTTATGATCCGATTTTGATGATTCTTTTTGTCGTTGATAGTTAACTAAATTTATTGGATGAAAGACCTATCTCCCATGTAATTCGATCAATAATTATAATTTTTACAGCCCGCCAAAGTCGAAAAAAATGACGAAAAAACGACACTTTTTTTCAAACAGCCGCCATTTCGTCAAATATGCACCAATTTCACCCGGGTTAGGTCTTTCATCCAATAAATTTAGTGTAGAATCCAATTTTCAAGGCCGCTTGCGTTTCAGATTCGAGGGACGACCTGTAACTTTCCGCCCGATGAGGCGTGTGCGGCATGCACGTCCGCGCTGCGGGCGCCATCTCTCGGCCGGATATGGAAATTTCGCCAAGATAAAATTACATTTTATACTCAAGACTTGAATAAATAACGTGGTCAAAACCCGGAGTCGCTATCATTTACCCAACCCGAGAAAAAAATTATTGAAAATCATGCTTTTTTGAAGCGGAGTTAGGAGGAGTCCCCCTTAATGTTCAAACAATCTTACCTCTTGATGATTCACCGCCGGCGTCGCACTAAAGGCCCCGGTATGAATACCACCGGTTCCCGCGGCTCCTATAACAAAAAACAGAAATCATTATGACGTTATAAACATTATAAACATTATAAACATAAAAATTAACTATATAAACAAATGGGCTTACCTCTTGCTGGTGATGCGCATCGCGCATCCTTACTTCTCGTCGATACAAGAAGTGATCGATCCATTCCGGATCGTGCTGCGGCTGGGTACCCAGCTCGGTACCCGTAGGGAGCTGTACGATGGGTGCCGCCGGGGCATCAGCGGCACCATTCTCCGCTGGCTCGTTCTGAGGTTCCTTCGGCGGTTCCGGTAACATCTCTGGATGGTTAGTTTCAGCTTAACTACTACCGAGTCAAATGTTTAGATTTTACAGACTTGGAATGTGATACCGTCAGCGTTTCTGAACTTGAATCTTTTAATCATGCTCGACACTGCCGTCTGTCTTCCCCCGACTCTTTACACTTAGTTTACACTACTCCTTTTAATAAAAGACTCACAACAACAGGGGTATTGAAATAACGAATCGTGTTTAATTTGTCATTTAACGTTTATTATTTATGAATATCTATTTCTCGAACAGCATTTTTGTATACATTGTTCCGTATGGGTTACATTTTTATTTACGTAAGCGTCGTAATATTTTTTGACAATTGTATCATTTGCTCGAAAATTCTTGCCGAATAATTTCCGGAATCTATCGAAATTAACACCATTAGACATAAGATGTAGAAACATAACGCAATAATGTCCGCAAACTTTGGAAGCTTCATCTTGAAGTTGAACAGAGTTCCATTCGAAGAGTGTACAGTTTTGTCTGATTCTGCGTGCATGGTTTCTAACGGTTGGTGGTAATCCGTAACTGTCGAAGTATAATCCTCGGCCATCATGATCGACGTAGATCGAGACCCAGTGTGTTCCGGGCTTCGTATGCTCATCCGTAATGAACACGAAAGCGGCTGGTCTAGACCAATTTTTCGGTATTTTATCCGCAGCTAAGACTCCTTTCGACTGTACTGGTAAATCTTTCAGTGCAGCTGAAATTTCAAGACTATTCATTGATGTTTAAACACACAATGAAACTACATTATCATTACGCAATTATATATACCTCTTTAACTCCCGAAATCGACCATAACTTGGCCACTGGCATCAATCTCCATTATGTTGTCAAATTCTGTATAGATGATGCAATTTATTGTTCTCTGGAGAGGTTCAGCAAACCTAACCTCGACTTGGACGCTTCCGAGTTTAATAAGATTCCAATGCGTATCGCTATTCGCCGATAAATCAGGTGTTAAATCGAAAGCGGTGAGAAAATAACCCTGTGAATACGCCTCTCTCCCTATACAATTACCCCAGTCGGAGAAATGAACACCGGTCCCAGAGAACAGCGTTTGATAAGCCTCGATTGGCTGACCGCTTACAAAATCCGGTTGAAGTGCTTTCGAAGGCACTTGCATACCGTCTACGTAAAGAACGAGGTAGTTGATATTATAATTTTTTTAATTGAACGGGTTGGATTTGGCATCCCCGTTAAAGGCATGATTGTCCACGAATCCCAAAATTATTCTTTTTGGTAAATGCCCCAAAATTATATTATCCAATGTTTCTCCATGAACTCCGCTATGTATCGCTATGGCTTTGACTTCGACGCGTATCATAGGATAATTTGCTGTTGTTTGTGCCAAAGCCTTTGCATGCGATATCAGTACACCAGGACTTATCTTTACTCGTCGAACAATCAACGACTCTTCGACAATGTGTAAAATAATTGAATCCGACGCATCAATTATGTGAAACGTATCTCGCGAAGGAATCAAACGTAGACGCATTTCAACACCGTTTATCAAAAATGTTTCTTGATTAAAAATATCACAATGTAGATGACCCAATAGATCAACCGTTTTTCCGTCTTCGAAAAATCCTCGACGTTTTTTTAAGCCAGTATTTCCTTGCCCACCAGATTCCATTTCACCTGGTGTGTCAGTGTACCATAATACGCTTTGAAGATGTGAGTTTTTGGCCGACTCCGCGTAATTTAACAACGTCTCGATATAAGCGCGGTAAGCGTACGCGTTATTCGGCGGCGAAACCATTTTTTGGTTCAAATAAACATCCACTTGGTTAAACAGTGAATGCATAAGATTATTGACAGGTCCAGCACCAGCTTCGATATCAACATTTTGTTTCTTTTTTACCATTTTCACTTTTAAACTCAGCATCGTATGAGCCAAATCTAAATATTCATCACCGTGACCGGGTACTACAAACTCCAGTGGCGAATCATCAGTGAGTGATGAAATTGGCTTATAATGGACCCACATACCATTTTCTATAGTTGTTTGTGTTGGTGGTATTCTAAACAAATCCAGTTCAGACTTCATACACTCGCACGAGTGGGTGTGTAAGAAGGCCATTTTTACTTCATAAAAATATCTTCAAATTTTCGTTTCTTGGGTCCTGATTTTTTTTCTTGGTTACTTTACGCAATCTTTTACGCTTGCGTAATTTCTTCGTCCTAATGGTCCTCCGCGATGACGACTTGCCAGACGAATGACGTTTTTTCATTGTTTTCCGTCTTTTATATCCAGACCCGTTCATGAGATTAGTAACTTCTTCTTTGGCTTTCCTTTTCAAATTTTCTCTCGATTCTTTTAGACGTGTAATCAATGCTTCTTTAGCTGGGATATTATTTGATGCGATATCGGTTAAAATATTTGCCCCTGCAAGCGTAGCCTCTTTACCAACAATTTGTGCACCTCTTTTCAAAAGCGGTAGTACCGTTCGAAAAAGACCACCAAGAAAACTACCTATTCCGTGCCCCCTCTGATTAGAAGACCCCACACAAATTTTTATACGACCATATCCGATTTGGTTTTCTAAATAATCGTCATAGTACAGCGCCATTAATCGATTCTTTTAAAGTGTAACGTGACCGTCAAAGTACCGTGATCGAATGCGATAGGTTTACCCGTGTCATCCCTTATATCTATTTCAATCGTGTCAAAATTTGTTCTTAACAATGGAATATACTTGGGCGAGGGAAATGTTCTAAGTTTAATACTCCCGTACTCGTAGCGATTCAAATCGGTAGGAACTACTCTTAGTAGAGGTGTTTGAATATCGCCCGTAACGTGAGACTCGCAAAGATCCGTATATACGAATAAGACACTAGGTAACGCATTTGACAATGAGGCTGGATGTTGGGAGCGAGCACCGTTATCGTTTCATAAATAATATTTCCTTTGACTTTCCTCAAACCCCATAATTTTGCAAAATAACGGCGATAAATTGAATCGATGTTCAGCGTTACATTCCACTGCACATATTTTTCTTACATCCACGTGACCACCCGCATCCACAGTAAAATTTAAATGATTTTTTATCATATCTGCATCATTAATTTCATTAAAAAATCCATACAAATCTCGATACACTCCTGATTTTATTGATACTCTATCTTCGCTAAAATCAGTCACTTCGTTATCTTCTTTATACGTCCACATACCTACAAAATTTTTAGAACCCTCCAAAGGTACGTGAGAAAACGTGTGAGGAATCTGGATTTCACTCAGACCGACTACCCAATCGCCAGTTAATCGCCATTCACGAGGTAACCGTGTGTTAAAATGCGTAGTGGTATTGTCAGGAAAATATTCCATACTACTGTTGCTAGGCAACGTCATGTAAAAGTCGAACTTCATTCTTTTGAAATCCACGAAACGTGTTCCTCCGGAAGATTTTTCCAGTTGACTAAAATCCGCTTACCACGACCGCGACCTCTCGAGTCCAGAATTTTATTTATTTGCAATTTACGTTTTGGTAATTTTCCACCAACTTTGCTCAATTCCTCAGCGTAAAAAATACCATCAATCTCTTCACCATCT
>JABFQJ010000078.1:0-11803 GCA_022816905.1 Trimorus sp. ZL-2020 | reverse complement strand
AGTCAGTCGAAAGATTACACTAAACCTAATAGCAATCACTAAGTTTCGATTTTTAGTGATTGTTAGGGAACTTCTTACTTTAAACTCTATTATCTCGAAAACATTTTTGCAGACATTTTTAATTTTTAAAAGTTAAATGCACCACTCGTGCCCTCGGTGTGTAAAATGCTGTTATTAAAACGTCGAAAAACGAGTTTTCCTGGTATGTAATATACTATTAAACATATTAACGAAATCTACATCAAAATCGGATCAAAATTTGTGCACCTTTAACTTCTTAAAAATGCCGTATATTTAATTAATTATTAACAAATATATGATTTGTTTTAACTTTTATGCAACAAACGAGTTAACTTCTGGTTTCTATATATTGATAGCTTTTTGCAAAAAAAATTTCATCAAAATCGGTCGAATAGTTCAGATTTTAGCCACTTTACCAGACGATTCCCTTAATGTGAATGCAAATAATAAGGGGGGAAAAAAAATAAGGGAAACTACTACTTTCAGTATAAAAGATGACAACTGTACCAAGTAAAGTCGTCTATCGAAACCCGAATTCGACTGGCAGGCGTTAAATGCCAGATTTTTGCTAGCATTTAAGTGGCCTGCAAGATCAGTCTTTAGTTGCAGACGTTGAATGTTGGTCACGCCAACATCCAAGTGGTCTGAATGAATTGATTCAATTCTCGGTTAGTTTCGGTAGTTCTTGTCATCTGAAGAAACAACTTGTCATGTACAGTTTGTTTAAAACGTTTACTGTTACTAAAGATTTAATTAGATTAAATAAAAGGATGTTCTTTATTCCATGAATGCAACCAGAAAACTTTGAAGTTTGAATTGTGAGTGTATCTGGACCTTGAAACCATTTGCAGATAGGCCGCGAAACGGGGATTAACGGTCAGATTTGATCTTGCCTTAATGATTAGAAACGATCTGTAAAATTCCAGATATTCCTTGCCCAGTCAATAAGGCGACGTTCATATGTGAATAATAATATAAAATATCAATTCAGAAAATATTGATTACAATTCTTTCACTTTGCTTGTTGAATTTCATAAGAATTATTGAAATTCAGTCGTTTATTTTTTTTCCTGTATAGCATAAATCCTAAGTAGGATATAAAAATCTATTGACATAAAACATCAAGAAAATAGGATTTACCGAATGTGTCTCTGGCGGATCAAAACTCGGGCATGATGAATGGATTTGGCCAATCCAAGTTTGAACCCCTGAGTTTGCAGACGACGTTCCAAGAAATCCTCAATTTTCAGACCCAAAACGTAATCGAGCTTCATGCGACTTTCGTCCAACACTCCGATCCTGACCAATCGGCGCAACAACGCGTTTCCTGGAAACCAACGCTCCATTTATCAATCCATTTTAACTCAACGCATCTTCGAAAACAATTGTTTTAATTGTATTTATATCAGATTAAAAGTATCATGTCACAGTTATTCAGACAAGAGGTGTCAGAATATGTAATTAAGTTTATCATCATAAGAACGGTTTTTAAAATTTCCTGTTTTTGATGGATTTTGAGTTTGAAATAAATTAACAAAATAATTGTTCTATTTTCTTAATGGGAGGTTGTAAATCAAAGGAATGTATTTGAGTTCTGAGCATTTCAGTTAATTTCTAAATTGTGAATTGTTTTATCCAATTTTATGAAAACAATGTTTGAAACTTTAAAATCATCAGATTTGTGTTTAATATAATAATAAATAATTAAACAAAATGAAAATAATTTTTTTAAAACTGAAAGTGCTGATATTATTATATACCTTCGAAAAGACGTTTGGGGTCTTTCTCTTCCAGGGTGAGCAGCTCTCGGGCGGCTTTACGAATTTTTGCAAGAGTGTATTTCACACGCCAGACCTCGCGTTTGTTGCGGAGACCATATTCTCCGATGATGCGCAATTCTTGGTCTAGACGAGCCTTTTCATAAGGACGTCTTGGGGTGACATAGGTCTTGGAGAAGACCGACGGTATCCGTCCATTGACCATGTTGAAATGTCGTTACCTGTTGTGAATAGAATTTTTTTAATTTTGTTGTAATATTGTAAGCAGATTACAATTTGTATAATTATTTGTTGTCAAATAGGAATTTTATTTTAGTTTGGCTTAGTTTAGTTCAAATCAAATTGGACTGCACCGGAAATGGAGTCTTGAATTACTAATAGACAAATATCTAGAAAAATCGTTTTTATTTATTAAAAAAAATCAGTTTTGCAAAATAAAATTTATTTTATAGCATTTGGTCAAACTGAAATTTAATCGTTATTAAAATTTTATAGTAATCATAGGTTATCATGTACATTATTGAAAAATAAAATAAATATGTAATTTAAATTGAAAATGGAATTTAAAGTAGCCTAACATTACAATTTCAAAATTTACTACCTTACTAATTAGCACATGTATTCTCGTTATTAATATGTTGGATTCATTTTGTAGGTTAGAAAAACACGATTTATGGATCCGACGTAACTATTGTCCTAAATTGAAACATTATACCATAATTGTATTTTTTAAATTAAACACTAGCAATATCAATGCATGGAATTATGTTTAGTTACTCCTAAGTATACTAATTTCAAGAAAACGTGGTGCACTAATTGACCATGTGGAAACACGACACCATTATCTCTCACTCAAAAATAATTCAACTCTTCGGATTTAGTTGCACTGAAGCCACCCCCGATCATTCGGTTGAAACAGGGTGCACCACCAAAAAATTGCAACTTACCTTTTGCTCAACAAAAGAAGAGATCACTCCGTTCAGTAATCAGAGATGAAATGGAAGAGATGTTGAACATGAAGGAGCAATTGTCATCAGCGCAAACAGTGCTGCCATCACTAAGGCTACTGTCGTTTCAGCCTTGTCATGCTACACTGGGAAAAATAAAAGACTGATACAGCGCCGTTTGGCTACTGTGGCAGTCTTGCCAAACAAGACTGACCGACAACACTGATTCAGTGTTGGTAGCACAGTATTGTGACCAATAGTAACTGACAACGACTGCTGCAGTCCTGATTTTACAGTGATTTAGTATGTTTTCAAGACTGATCCAGTGTTTTTTTCCTGTATTGGCCAACAACACTGAATCAGCGTTGTATCCAATACTGCAGCACTATTTGGGAGGCAGTGTTGTCGAACACGACTGAAGCGGCATTTTATTTTTCCCAGTGTAGACAAACCGGCTAGTCACACCGTTTTATCTAGTGGTTACTGAGAGACGATTCGATAGCCAACCTTCGCATAGTACAGACGTATTTTGCTGACTGAGACGAAGTTCGCTGACTAGTGATATTATTGTATGGACACCCCGTGGTCGTGCAGTGCTACACACACAAAGTTGTCACCGGCAAAGTCAGGTGCGTACAGTTTGGGGAGATTGGCCGTTGGCGGCCTATGAATAATTATAATGAATTAAACAATGACTTGAAAGAAAAAAATATTGAAAATAAATCGGTGGTCAACACGTTTTCGGTTAATCCTCCCCCCTTTGACGATGATCAACTCGATCATAAAAAGCAAAATAAGCCGATGGAAGTGGTAGACACTGTTCAGAGTCAAGTTGTAATTAAAAGGAAAATAGATAACTCAAATGACCATAAAAATGACGAAAGCAAGTTTTGTAAAGGTAATTCTGGAGAGAGAGTTTTGGGCGTCACGAGTGTGTCAGCTCAAAACAAATCACTCGATCAAAACAAAACAAATCTGCCTAATACATTGAAATACTACCAGCCATGCCACAATGCGCCTTACATTATATACGTCCAAACTAAAGAAAATATCACTTTAGATAACGGCAAAACAAAAAGAATTCACCAAAGTGAAATTGGGGATATTCTTATTGAGTACTACGCGAAAATAGAATTTAGGGTTGACACAATTGGCTTCAATAAATTCAAAATAACCACCAATAATATTTTCGCTGCAAATAAAATTCTTGATGACGATGTTTTTAAACAAAAAAATTTTTTGACTTCTATACCCCAAAGTAAGATTTGTAAAACGGGGGTATTACGTGACATTCCAATGAAATATAATGACGAAACCTTAATGGAAGATTTCTACGCGGAAAATGTTAAAATAATTAGTGTCTCTAGAATGAAAAAAAAATGTAAACTACCTGGTGAAGTTTCACCGAAATACATTCCTACTGCCTCTGTCATGGTCAAGTTCTCATCTTCGTTCTTGCGAGACAAAATTAAATTTAGACATAGCATTTATAAAGTATATGAATATGACCCACAACTTTCCACCTGCTACAATTGCTACCGCCACGGACACGTGAGTAAGGTATGCAAGAGTAAATCAAGGTGCCCGTGGTGTGGGGAGGGGAAGCATGGGGAAGGAGTGATCTGTGCGAGACAACCCACATCCCGTCAAGGGGATAGAATAGCATCAAATGATAATGTAGTGACAAATACTGGAACTATTCCCAAATGTATTAATTGCGAAGGGGAACATTGGGTTTTCGACAAGAAATGCCCAATTTATGAGAAATATAGAGACGCCCTGAGGCTTTCCCATAGAAATGGGTGGTCTTTTGGCGAAGCTTTAAAATATATATTCTCAGACGAAAAATCTAAATCCAACAACATCCCAGACTCGAATAATTTGTCTACCCAAAACAAATCGCTATTTGGAATCACGGTCCCTCAATTAACCAAAACAAATTTCCCAAGCATAACATCAAACAAGTTTTCCCTACTTTCTGAGATCCCTTCTGACCAACCATCCTATTCCAAGGTGCTCACTTTCAATTCTGGAAAGAGATATAAACCAGAAAAGAAAGTATCCCCTGTTGAACTTGGGGCCTCCTCTGGGAAGGAAAAAACGCGAATAACCAACATCCAAGTGTTACCAAAATCTAAAAATATTCCGGTATATGAATTTAAAGCTAAACATCAAGAAAAATTAATCCCGAGTAACGAAGATATAACATCCAAATCTTCTTTTAAAAAGCTCATGGATGAGTGTGGTTTGGATCCAGCCTTCATTGGACAGTTGGAGGAGGGTTCTAGATCTTACTTATTGAGCACGATAGAAAACCTTTTTAAAAAATATGAGAAAATTGAAACATTAAAATTTAAACCGATATTAGATAACATAATTAGTATAAATTCCCATCTAAATTCTTATGTCTGATGAAAAATTGAGGATTTGCCAAGGCTTCTCCGGCAAAAGGTCAGACATAATTGAATTGACTAATAAATTTGACATAGTTTTGTTATGTGAGACGTTGTTGAGTGAAGAAAGTAAAAATAAAATTCGAGTTAAAAATCGTATGATAATACATGACGATAATGTAAACACCAATAAACACGGTTTGTCCATCATTTTTGCTAAAAATATTAAATTTAGAATCATGAGTGATATTCCCAATTTCCCGGGTGTTTTGGAGACCCTAGGTATCCAGATTCACACTGGAATTGGTCTTCTAACAATTGTCAATGTATACCGTCCACCATCTTCGGAATTAAGGAAGGAAGTTATAGATCAGTTTTTTGATTTCTTTGCTTCGAAAGAAAAACTGATAGTTGTTGGAGATTTTAACTTACACCATCCTTTATGGGGATCATCATCCAGTAATTTTTATAGCAATTATTTTGTTGATAAACTAGACGAAACGTCATTAAAAATCATCAATAATGAATCTTTTACTCACTATCCTCATAACAACAACAACCCTTCAATATTAGATCTTGTAATGGTTTCAATTGATTTATTTCCCTTTTCAGAATTTGATTTGTATAATGATTTGATGGGGAGTGATCATTTACCAACAATAACATCAATTTACACAAATATCGAACAGGTTGAAAATTGGTCTCATAAATTCAACTTGAAAGATCTCGATTGGGTTAATTTCAAGTTTAGATTAAATGTTAGTATTAGGAATAAGGCTGAGTATAATAATGTTACGGGGGAGAACTTCTTGCAGGTTTATGAACAATTATGTTCTGATATTAAAGACATTATACTGGAAATAGGGAAAAAGTGCAATTTCCAAAGGAGGGTTGAGGTTGATTGCTCTGATGGGGGACCTCGATTGCGAGATGGTCGTGTCTCGCGGTCGGCGAATCCCAGCACTCATGGGAAAAAGACCTTCAAACCAGCACCTTGGTGGGATGATAATTGTGAGAAAGCCAGAAGAGAGCGGAGGGAAGCAGAAAAGCTCAATCTAATGTTCCCATCAATAGAAAATAAAATCAATCGGAATAAGTACAGGGCGTTAGCAAAAAAGACCTATAAAAATGCACAGTGTAATTCCTTCCGGAAGCTCTGTAGTTCATTAAACCCTAAATTACCATCGAAAGAGATGTGGAACATTATAGGGAAATTTACATCAAAGCCATTCTCTCCTGGTTTCTCCAACTACAATTTGGACAACGAAACTGCGATTCTTAACACCAAAGATAAAATGGGAAGTATAAATGATGAGATGTCTGAAGTTAGAACTTCTTTTGGAACTGCTTATGAGAATATTTTATCTCGTGAGATCGTTTATAACGAAATTGCGAACATTGTAAAAGACCTTAGGTCAAATGCATCCCCTGGCATAGACCAAATTGACAACTTGACGATACAAAACCTCCCAGACGCCGCTTTAAACATTTTGATGAGGGTATTCAATGAAATTATCAAAAAGGGTGATATACCACAATCCTGGCGTAATTATTTAATTTTTTTGATTCCTAAATCCACCCCTGGTAAATTCAGGCCTATCGCTTTATCGTCATCACTTTTAAAAATCTTTGAAAAGATTATTAACAATAGGCTGGTTTACTGGTTAGAGAAAAATAACATCTTTTTTGAAACCCAATTCGGGTTTAGAAAAAATAAAGGAGTCCAAGAAGCGTTAGGTTTATTAACATCTAGGATTTATGAAGGCTTTTTAAAGCAAAGTTTCACTGGGGTCCTCTTTCTGGATGTTGAAGCGGCGTTTGATAACGTTAACGTCGACAAGTTGGCTGATCAATTAATAGAATATAAAGCTGATGCAAAAATTGTCAAGATCATATATAATTTAAACTATAAGAGAAATCTTTTCTTTAAAGACAACGTCACATATGATAGAGTTAGATATGCCACCAAAGGAGTACCTCAAGGTAGCGTACTCTCACCAACCCTATTCATATTTTACATCTGTGACCTATTTAAGAAACTTTCACCTCAAATAACACCAATCAGTTTTGCAGATGACATTTGTATTATGTATGAAAACAAAAACTGAAATAACTTGAAAAAAGTGTTAACTGAAAATCTTGAAATTATTGATAAACAACTAGCGAATAAGGATCTTAATTTGTCTATAAACAAAACCCATTTAGTGATTTTTACTAAAAAACAAATTAAACTAGAATCCACATTAATTAAATACAAAAATGTGACACTTAAGGCAGAAACTCAAGTAAAATACCTAGGTCTAACTTTAGACTATAAAATGAACTGGTCCATTCATTGGAATGAACTAATTCTGAAACTGAGAAGCCGTTTGAGCATAATGAAATATCTGCGTGGCACCTGGTGGGGGGCACATCCCAAAACCTTGATGATATTCTATATATCGTTCGTGAGAAGCCTTGCGGAATACGGCGGCATCTTCACAATTAACAATTTTAATTGCAAATTTGAAAAAATTGAGACCTTACAGCGGAGAGCTTTGAGATTGGCCCTGGGATACAGGAATAGTACTCCTAACGGCATTGTCTATGCTGAATCTAGGATGGTTCCCATATCTCATCGACTTTACTCTAACGCTAGAAGATTTGTTCTTAAAACAATATCTTACTCCGATGATGTTCTTTCAGAAGCCATCAAAGATTTGAATTTCCAAACCCATTTATCCTCAAAATATAATTATAAAAACGAACTTTATATTCTTAAAAGTTATAAATTTATGGTAGAAAATAAAGTATCGATGGACATTAGACAAAAAACGTTTCCCTTAGCATTTTCGTATAATTTTGAACTTACATTCTATAACCATCAAATAATTATAACACCTAAAGAATTATTTAACGAAGATAATTTACACCTCAATGATACGAACTTTAATAATCATTATGAAGAGTTGCTACAAAATTCGATTTATTTTTTCACTGATGGCTCTAAAGGTGATCATTGGAATTACGTTGGAGCGGCTACTCATTGTCCCAAATTAAATTGGGAGAGTCAGGTTAAGCTCAGAGGACAGTTTTCGATATTCTCTGCTGAAGCTACTGCAATATATGTCACCTTGACGAAGATCTGGGATGTGTTCTCGCGGGATCATTCTCGCTGCGTGTTTACGATCTTCTCAGATGCCTTGAGCGTCCTAATCTGTATAAGTAATTCCAACATTTCTCATGATAATTATCTAATTTTTGAGATAAAAAAGATCCTAAAACTAATGGACGAATCCAGTTGCACAATCAACCTAGTCTGGATACCTAGCCACAAGAACATCCTGGGCAATGAGAAAGCTGATATTTTAGCTAACTCTGCCCGCAGGGCTCCGCAAATGACAAATTTTAAGGTACCTTCAAAAGATTACATAGAATTGATCAATCGTAAAGCCAAAATCGCATTTGAAAAATATATTAATTCTCACAAGTCCTCAAATAAAGGCTCCAACTTTTTTGAGCATTTCTATGTGCAAGAAAGAGCAAAACCTTGGTTTTGGAGAGCTGACCTTGACAGGGGTAGTATAACATGTATTAACAGACTTAGATCGGGACACACTGCCCTGAATCATAGTTTATTTCAAAAAAATCTTATTGACTCGCCAATCTGTAGTTGTGATGAAGCCTCTCCTGAGACTCTTTTGCACTACTTGTTTTTTTGCGCGAAATTTATAACGGAAAGAACCAAATTGATTAGGTCATGGAACGAAATGAAAATTAAGTTTCCTGTTGATCTCAACAAGATTCTTGCAAGTCTTGATTTCCGAACGCTTAACCCCCTATTATATTACATAAAAAAGACGAAAGACTTTATATAATTCAAAACACCGATTTTTTTCTTTATTTAAATACCGAATACACATAAATTAGATTTTTATTTCATTTATATTTCAATTTATAATGGTCGCCAACAAAAAATCAAACTAACACTGTCGCACAAGTAATTTTGACAACTCCTCACACAATTGGAGGCAATACACGGCAACAAAAAGTCCCCACGAGACGGGACTTGACATAGCACGACATCTACAATAACGATGATGGCCAAATGAACGTGGTTCAGCGCCAACCAATCAGAAAGAAGAAGACTTAGCTTAGCGCTCGAGCCGTAGTACCTGGCGCTCCGATCGAAAAAGTATCACAACTTTCCAATTGCGTATTGCATCCCACGTGTTTTGATAAGTTGAAGTTGATTTTTGTTCTGTGTACAAAGTTAGTGATTTTTGTATAAAAATGAGTTCTAATAAAATAAAACTTAACTTGTCACCGCCAAAAAAGAAAAAGAAAAATGATTATGATTCTGAGGAAGAAGCCGAGTAAGTGTCAATCGACCTGCATCAAGGTCTTGGATTAATTCAATACAGACGGTATAATTTGTTTTTAGGTTAGAAAAGCTTGTTTTTGGAGCCCCGGACGATATATTTGAACATTTGGATGAAAAATGTGATGTGAAAATAAAAGTTGAGGAAGACAATGGATTGCATGAAAGGGTCGAAGGTCACGAGTCGGAAAATGATTCTGAAGATGAGGCTAAGACTTATCTGTCAGGAAACGAGGATTTTGTAAAACGAGAACCAGCCTGGGTGGACGATGAGGAAGAAAATTATTCGTAAGTTTGCAATTAATTAAATCAAATTAATCATTTGTATCAAAACACTGATAAGTGTTTTGATACAATTACTTACTAAAATATTTGCAAAGGAAAAAAAATACAGTTAATTAATATGAATCTCATTTCAGTGTGAAAAAAGCTTTGAGGGAACAAAACAGAAAACTTCCTGGAGTAAGGCCTGAACAATCGTACAATGAGTTGTTGGAGAAAAAATTCATAAATATCGTGGGTACCCCAAAATGGGCTGACTTGCATAAACAGGAAGTCGAATCTGAGGATGAAGATTCCGAGGATAAGATTTTGAAGGTAATTCAATGAAACAGTTTTTTATGAAATACAATATTTTTTAAGACAATACATCGGTAAAACTGATTTTTAATCCTATTTTTAAAAAATACAGGTGTCTTAAAAATTACTATTTTTCCACAGAGAAGCAGTCACATAAAAGTTTCAAAAAACAAGAAACTGAGACAAGGGATTCTTGACATTAAGCCTCTGCATAATTTGAATCAACAAAGTAAAACCGAAGGTCCATTCATCTGTTGTACCGAGTTCCACCAAACATCAATGGTAGCATTTGTTGCTGGTTCGTCTGGAGTTTTGTCATTATTTGAGGTATACAGATTAATTGTTCATCAGTATAATATATTGTTATAAATGCCTAATTTAGTCATAATAAAACATTGTTTTCTATCTCAGGTCAATGGCAAAGAAAACAACAAACTACACAGCCAGAAATTTGAACGATTTTCTATTGCAAATGGCAGATTTATTAAGGATGGAAACGAAATAATAATCAGCTCTATGACTCAGTCACACTGCTTCTCCTATAATTTGATAACTGGAATAACGCGGAAAATCAAACTTCCACATGGAATTACGAACATGAAAGTAAGTTTATCAATACCATTTATTAAAATGATGAAAAATTGATAAAATTGAAAAACGCTCACAATATTATTTATTTTTAAACAGTTTTTCAAAAAAATGTTTCCAACATTACTTTTCATAGCAAGCTTGATTTCAATATTGTCAAAACTTTGTGAGTTTTGACAGTAAAATTTCAGGGTTTCTTTCAAAATTGTTTAAACTTTTTTCTATTGTATTTTCAGACATTCGAAGTATCCCCGAATGGCAAAATGATAGCTATAAAAGGCCGTTTCGGAGAAATATATGTGTTGAATAGCATATTTGAGTTATCATTTACTCTGAAAATGAACAATAAGTGCAACGCATTCGCTTTTACCCCAGACAGTAAATATTTGATTTCACACGGAGGTAAATACATTTTCCATCTTTACTCACATTTGCTTTAACAATGCACATAGCGTGACAATAATTCTACATTAACCAACTGAATTACATTTGCAGACTGTGAAGACATGTACATTTGGGATTTATTTACGCATCGGTGCGTAAATCGGGCCATTGATGAGGGATGCTTAGCAAATTCGGCGATCGCGATTTCGCCGAGTGGACAGTTTGTTGCCACTGGAAGTAAGCAAGGCGTCGTTAATATTTACAATTTTAACGACGTGATGCAAAATACAGTGCTCAAACCTTTGAAGGCAGTTATGAATCTGGTTACTGCGATAACCATGCTGAAGTTCAACCCGCAGTCGGAAATCCTCGCGATGCTGTCGAAGGATGCAGTGAATTCATTCAAAATGGTGCATCTGCCTTCCTTCACTGTATTTAAAAACTTCCCCAATTTCCAGACAACCTTAGACAAACCAATGAGCGTCGCTTTTTCCCCGGGAAGCGGTTTTATGAGCATTTCGAACAATCGCGGCAAAGCTTATTTATACAAATTGAAACATTATGGAAATTACTGATCATTGGGGATGTACAGTTGTGAATAATTTTAATAAAGCACGATTCTTTTCTTATGTGATTGTTATGTGACATTTGCCTAAATATTTGTGTTGTTAGTGGACTGCGGATTATATGTAAATGCATATTGTAAATAAAACTACCTTTCATTCGTAATTTTCAGTTTTCATTAAGTAAATG
>JABFQJ010000077.1:0-11762 GCA_022816905.1 Trimorus sp. ZL-2020 | reverse complement strand
GGCGCGGCGTGTCGACCGGGAGTCGCGTGGGGCGGGAGTCGCGTTGGATTGTGTGGAGCGGAGTGAGGTCAGCGCGACTCTCGGTCCCACGGTCAACCGTGCTAGTACTCGATGAAAAGTCGGGCTATCGGTATGGAAGTGTTACCTTTCGTTAACTAGTTTGTCTGTGAAGGGGTTTCGTGGTTGTCGCTTCATAATGTCGCTCTCAGCCTCCTCGTAGGCTAGGGAGATGGCGGGTACCTGACGTCACATTATCAACACACTCAGTAAAAAGGCCAACAAGTAAATCAAATATCGATTGCAAATCGACACCGCTGCAGCAATGTTTTATGTGTAATTATAACGAGGGTTGGGTATTTTGAGTTTTTTTTCTTTCTTATTTAAATAGAAAATAAAAATTTGTTCGGCTAAAAAGCTACTTAATTTAAATATAAAATAAAGTAGTAAAGGAAGAAATTTGTGAAACTAGTAAAAAGAAAACAAGTTTACACATTTTTTGTACAGCAGTGATTTTGGTTGATTTTTTTCAAATGAAAGATTGAAAATAATTATTTGTTAAAAACTATTAATTTTATTAAAGATAAATATAAAATTAATATTTATATCATGCTTTCAGCAACCTATGACCCATATTACACCATTCAACGACCGAAAAGATACTGCCAATACTTTGAGCCAGATAATGTATGTGGCACGGTTCCTGTTCGTACATTGCAACGGTGGAATAACCTTGTGGAGTTAAATGCAGGTGTATGTAATTGTATATGTATTTATATATATGTAATGTGTAAAAGATTGCACATTATTACCAAGAGGTATCGAAAACAGCAAAATAAAAAAAAAATCTTTAATTTCAAACATGCGTGATTAAAAATTTTGATTTTTTAACAAGATACGTACTCCCAAAATTGCAGAACCTCGTTATAGTCGATATATGATGAAATTATTGTTTCATCATCAGAAATGAAAAAAATGTTATACATTTTTTATTAACAAAAGACACTAATTCCGTGGCAGCAGATCTTGAACATCACCTTACCCAACAGCACAAGGTAGATTAAAGATTAAAACTAACCACATTATACATAGATTAAAAGTAGAAATGTCCGGGAACTTGGGTAGAAATTAGGTATTAAGTACGTAACTTGCATAATATACATAAGTTATACCTAATTTCTACCTAAGTGCCCGGACATTTCTACATTGAATCTATGTGTAATGTGGTTAGTTTTAGTCTTTCATCTACCTTTTGCTGTTGGGGTTAATATAAAAAAATGTACTGGATGAATACGCCATTCGTTTTTTATTACTCTATACAAAAAAATTAATTGCTGTACAATTATTAACTTTTTTCATTAGTTCAGTTTTTCTGATGATATTTTGATCAATCATTAATAGGGCTGGAAAAAATCATGATTTATTTGATTTAAATCGAATAAATCAATTGTTCTATTTGATTTAAATAAAATAAATCATGATTTTTTTCCAGCCCTAATCATTAACAATTAAATCGAAAAATGTCTGTGCAGAGATATCAATAACGCATTTACATTTTCTGCTCTACGTCAAATATGTTCATTTTATTAGCAATTTAATTGCATTAAATTAGAAATGTGAAGGGTATTTAGGGGATTTATTAATCGCACGAGGAATGGATTTACCGTCATCGCCCATGGTGCGAAAGATATTTTTCCGTATAAGCGCGCGAAAATTGCACTTTTTCGAAAACGCCATAGCATGGAAAAGTGTACTTTTCGCGACTGTGTATGGAAAAGAGGATTTTTCGCGTTGCACATGACTCATTGGCGCGCCGCGCGCCTCGCAGTGGCGCCGCATCTTTTACGTGTAATAGATGTTTGTGGTTAAGGTGGAAATTAAGAAAATTCAGAATGGGTAAATTCGGAAAATGAACAATTTATTGAAATAGAATATAAAAATCAATTCAATTTAGAATGGAAATAAATCAACATTTGTTTAGAGTATAATAGAATAGACATTTTGATTTAAATAATCCATTCTTAAAAAGCACAACGCTGCCTGAAGTTGGTTTTCCGTAAGATTAAATGCGCACGCATCTCGGCACTTGTGGCGCGCAAAATTTGAACTGTTCGACCGTCACTACTATTCACTATTACTATTACTATGCCGAAAATTTCATTTGATTTCAATACTATGTCGCAAATGTCGCAAATTCCATTTGAATGTGTCAATAATTCAACAATACCGCGAGACGCAATATCACGCAAGTGATTAACATCAATTCAGTTCTTATATTTTTCTAACCTCAAAATCGTTCGATCTGTCAAATGATTTACTGTTCGGTAGTGCAAGGGAGAGAATTGAAAGTGCATGTGACGGGCACGGGAATGCACGGGATGACGCGATTTATTTATTATATATTATTATTTTTTATTCTTAAAAAGCACAACACTGCATGAAGTTGGCGTCGTAAGATGAAACGCGTGCACAGCCATTGAATTCAAAATAATATTTGGCAATTATGAAATGTGAAGCGAAATAAACTAAATTAAAACGAAATACAGTGAAATAAAATGAAATTCAGTGAAATTAAGTGAAATAAAGTAAAATAAAGTAAAATAATATGAAATAAACTAAAAAAATAAAATGAAGTGGAATACAGTAAAATAAACTGATATAAAGTGAAATGAAAATAAAGTAAAATTATGAAATTTGAAGCGAAATAAACTAAATTAAAATTAATTAAAATTAATTTAAGTGAAGTTAAGTGAAATTAAGTGAAGTTAAGTAAAATAAAGTAAAATAAAATAAAATGAAATAAATTGAAATAAAATAAAAAATTAAATTAAATAAAATTGACAAAATAACAAAGAAATTGAATTTATTGTAAAATAAAATAAATATCAAAACATACTTTTTAAATAACATAAAATAAAATCCATCCATTAAATACAAGCATCTGCGTGAAGTTAGGCATTCACATCAGAAATTATTCAATATCATACTGAAGGGGGGGAGGTTATGAAGCGGAATTAAAGTGAAATAAAAGTGGAATGAAAGTGGAATTAAGAATAATAAAGGGGAATGAAGGGGGAATAACAGTGGAATGAAGGTGGAATTAAAGTGGAATGAAGGGGGAATAAAAGTAGAATGAAGGCGGAATGAGAGTGGAATTAAGGTGGAATAAAGAAGAATAAAGGGGAATGAACGTAGAATGACAGTTCCACTGTCATTTCAACGGAGATGGAATGTAGGTAGATTGAACGTGGAATAAAGGGGAAATGGAAATGTGAAACAATTAAAGTGGAATTAAGTAGCATAAAGTGGAATTGAGGGGAAAAGAAAGTCGAATGAAGGTGGAATGAATGTGTAATGAAAGTTGAATAAAGGTGAAATTAAGGTGGAATGTAGAAGCATAAAGGAGAATGAAGGGGGAAAGAAAGTGGAATGAAGAAGAATAAAAAGGAATGAAAGTGCAATGATTGTAGAATGAAAGTAGAATGAAGGTGGAGTGAAATGTGAATAAACGTGGAATGAAGGCGGAATGAAAGTGGAATGCCGAATAATGAAATGTGTTACGGAGGGTATGAAATGTGATGGAAGAAGAATAAAGGGAATGAGGGCGGGAGTGAAAGTGGAATGAAGGGGAAAATAAACTGGAATGACTGTGGGATAAAGAAGAATAAAGTGGAATAATTATGAAATGACAGTAGATTCCAATGAGGGTGGAATGTAGGTAGATTGAACGTGGAATAAAGGGGGAAACAATGAAATTCAGGTAGAATGAAGTACCATAAATGGGAATGAATGGGGAAAGAATGTGGAATGAAGGTGGAATAAAAGTGGATTGAATAAGGAATGAAAGTGGATTGAATGTGGAATGAAAGTAGAATGAAGGTAGATTAAAGTTTTTAAATAAAGGTGGAATGAAAGTAAACCTTGGAGTGAAAGTTGAATTACAGTAGATTCCACTGTCATTCCAATGGAGGTGGAAAGTACGTAGATTGAACGTGGAATAAAGGGGAAATGGAAATGAAATTAAGGTGGAACCAAGTAGCATAAAACGGAATTAAGGGGGAAAGAAAGTGGAATGAAGGTGGAAAGATTGCGTAATAAAAGTGGAATGAAGGTGGAGTGAAATTGGAATGAAGGTGGAATGAACGTGGAATGAAAGAAGAATGAATGTGGAATGAAAGTAGAATAAACGTGGAAGAAAAGGAAAATGGAAATTAAATTAAGGTGGAATGAAAGTAGAATAAACGTGGCATGACAGTTGAATGACAGTCATTCCAATGGAGGTGGAATGTAGGTAGATTGAACGTGGAATAAAGGAAGAATGGATATGTAATTGAGGTAACAAACAAGTAGCATAAACGAGAATGAAGGGGGAAGGAAAGTGGAATGAAGGTGGAATGAAAGTGGAAAGAATGTGTAATGAAAATTGAATGAAGGTGGAGTGAAAGTTGAATGAAGGGGGAAAGAATATGAAATGAAGTGAAAAATGAAGAATGAAATGTATTGAAGGGGGTATGAAATTGAATTGAAGAAGAATAAAGGGAATGAAGGAGGAAAGTGTAGGTTAAAAGGAAGTAGAATGATTAAGAATAAAAGGGAATAAACGAGGAATGAGAGTAAAATGAATGTGGAATGAAGGCGAAATAAAAAATGCAACGAAGAATAATAAATTGGAATGAAGGCGATTAAAGATGAATGAAGAGGAATAAGCAGGATAGATTCAACAATTAAAAATGACACAGGAAAAATAAAAAAGCGTATCACGCAAAGGCAGCGCGCCCGGAGGGCGCGCTTCATCATCTGGTATATTAATAGCATATAGAAATATTGTACAAATAAATTTGACTACATTCTTTGAATAAACGTTATTTTCACTTACTACCTCTTATTATTGCAATAAACATATTATTATGAATACATATGAATTATATTCATCCTTATATAAAAGTGTGTTAGTGGTGTCTTTAATTTTTAACGAATTACTTTGTTAAGGTGATGTCTCAAGCGAGGAGCAAGTTTGAACAACATATATCGAACATAAATTTTATTATGTTTTTAAAATAACCATTGTAAACAATTGCTATTTTGTTATTTTATCAATCAATCAATATTTATTACAAATGCTTAAGGCCGAGGCCTATACATAGGGGGAGACATTAAATACGTTGGGACAAACTAAGAGAGGACTGAATAAAGACGAAGAGAACAACTAATTAGACAGTGCGCACAGCAAGCAAAGCAGACAAAAAGCGTAAGAAAGCCGAAATGGTCGGAGTGTCAGCGGAGCCCAAGATGGTTTGCCACGATGGAAAGTTAAGCGCAGACAGAAATTCCTCTCGTATCGGGTCTAACGTAGGGCACGCCGTTAAAAAGTGTTTTAACGAGTTCCGCTCAGTTGAGGCGCAATGAGGGCAGGGGTCGTCGTTAAAGCGAAATTTTGCATAATTAGCCGTTATACTGCCACAGTAGCGCGAGATCAGGCGACATTGTGCAAATAAGCTCTTTTCACGTAGTGACAAATTCGAGGCGAGATATGAGCAGGACGGAAAGTCATAAGTTGCAACTAAGTCGGGGTACACAATCAGATTAGATGAGTTAATACACTTTTCAATGTCGAAGCGACGCAATGCAGAAAAGAAATTACGCAATAAAGGGGCCACACCAGGCTTGGGGAGGGTAGAGATGTCCGCAAAAGAGAGTGAGAGAGGAGAGTCCATCAGGAAGAGACTGATCTGTACGATCCAGTTACGGGGGTTAGGTGGGCGACTTTCTGCGAGATTGCAAAGACGGAGAAAGCATAGTTTCGGGTATCTAGCTGAGTTCATGTCCCGCAAAACGCGCAGCCAACGCAGAATGTCTCTCAGTACCTCATAACTGAATCCAACCGTGCCGGACTCCACTCTGATCGCATAACTAGGACAATTTCTCGGCAGATGAAGGACCTTTTTGAAAAAGACGTTGCGAACTTTCTCCAACCCAGCCACCTGGAATGGTCCCCATATCGGAGCTGCGTACAGGAGCACGCTCTTAATCAAGGCGTTCCAAAGTGTCAGAACCCTGTCCCAAGGCATGCGCTGTGCTTTAAGCAGCAAACCCGCTGTGGCAATGCACGCTGAGCCTACAAGGCGTGATACCATAGGGCCGAAAGAGCAGTTATCAGCGAAAAGCACGCCCAAGTAGGTGTAGGACTTTACAACATCAATTTTGTCTTCCCCAAATGGAAAAGACGAGAAGGTGTTAGTGTAGAAGCGAGAATTGCTGAAAACTACTATTTTGGTTTTTTGTGTATTTACGGTTAACTTATTTGCTGCGCAGTAAGAATGGAGCGCGTTAAGGTTGCGGGTTACATCTGTAGGGGAGGCTGCAAATAGCACAAGGTCGTCCGCGTATGCTGAAATGTTCACAGAGTTTGATGGGTCTATGCTCACACCGATGCAGTCATAGGACAAAAGGTGGTTTTCGAGGTCGCTTATGAAGAGGGCGAATAGGAGGGGGCTGAGGACTGCGCCCTGTAAAACCCCTTTAGAAATGCGCACACGATCCGAGGAACCGTTGTCCGAAAAAAATTGCGGTGGACGCTCTCAGGTAGAAGCTGCGAAGCACGTTAAGAAACTTAGAGCTCACGCCCAGCAACGATAGCTTTCTCCACAAGGTGGGGTGATCCACCGAGTCGAAAGCGGCTTTAAAGTCCACGAAAATGGCATATGTTCTGGATTTCGGGGTATAGGATTTGATCTGTAAGATGGAGGCTAAGGTGAAAATGTTGTCAATGGTGGATCTGTCTTTACGGAAACCGGATTGGAACTCTGGGAGAAGGTTATGATGGTCAGTAAAAACAGAAAGTCTCGAAAGAAGTATTTGCATGAACAGTTTCGCGATGGAATTAACAAGGGTGATGAGACGGTAATTTCCTGGGTCTTTTTTGTCTCCTTTCTTGAACAAGGCAAAGGATTTCAATTTACACCATTCTGTGGGTACTGTCTCAGCAGGCAGAACCCGATTAAAGAAGTGTGTCAAAAAGAGAAGCCAATTTTCAGGTAAGTTCTTGTAAAAACCGTAGCTGATCTGGTCTAGACCCGGTGCTCCATTCTCATTACACTTGGAAAGGGCTGACACAAGTTCAGGCAAAGTGATCGGAGAGTCGAGCATGGGTACTGTGTACAGGTCTGAGATAGAGATCTCTTCTGACACCTCCGGAAAAAGCGAAGCCAAGTAGTTCGACCAGGAAATTAGATTAATCACGTTCGGGATTCTGTTGGGGGAGCGAAATGGCTTTAAAGCGGACCAGAAGGACTTGGAGTCGGAGGAATTGAACAATGGAGCCATCTTCGTGGCCTCGAAATTTTGTTTACTGAGTTTTAATACTCCCGAGTATCTCTGCTTCGCAGCTTTCAGGGCCAATATGGCGCTATGTGAGAAATTAGCGCGTTTCGCACTCTTCAGGTTCTCTAAGACATCCTTTTTTGCAAAACGGCAGTGTTTGTCGAACCACGGTTTATTCGGACGCGATGGAGCATGCATTGGTGAGCGGAGCAAGTTCAGTTCGCACGAAACAGAAAGTATAGCCCCGGAAATAGTTTCGCTCAACGCATCTAGGCTAACATGTATCACGCCAACCTCCGGACGAAACATCATCTTAACAGCGAAGTGGTGGGCTAAAGAAGGGTTCCATTTCAATCTAGCTGGTTCTGAATTGCCATGGCGAGGGGCAAGGCTTTCAGCGGGTGGTATTGACAAAACCGCAGGTAGATGGTCTGATCTTGATGGCCATAGACAAACTTCCAAATCGTAACATAGATGGCAAGCTCCGAAAGAACACCCTACCAGGTCGATCACGCTCTTACCCTGGGGACCTACGAAGGTAACATTGGCAGGAGTGTCGTGGACAGTTCTTCCATTCAGTAGGATAAGGCCGTGATCTTCAAGCAGGCTCGTCAAAGCCTTGCCCCTGGCATTGACTGTCAGGTCCAGGGAGAGACGCAAGTTGTAAATGTTTCGCAGCAGCATCTCGTCCGGAAGTTGGTTAAGAAGGCCCACACGGCTGTTAAAGTCGCCCCCCAGAAAAATAACGGAATCGGGGTACTGCATATATACAAGAGACAATAAAGAATCGAGGTTTTCAATACAGAACGCGAATACATCCGAGGGGGGAAAATAAGCCGAGATTAAAATAAATTGGCATTCTGGACACGCAATTCTCACCGCTAAAAGACAAGGAGAACTTAAAATAAGAGTCAAGTTGTAAAAATTTGGGTTATAAATAATCGCTAGTCCTCCGCTAGGTCTGCCTCGAGCTTGCGGATGTTGAGCAGGGGATAGGAAAAAATCAAAAGAGCTCGTTAAGACGGACTCCAGCACACGGGCGTCACACCAGGTCTCGCACAAACAAAGTATGTCTGTTGGAAGTAGATGGGACAAAATGTCATGAATATTGGAGGCGCCGTGGACATTCCAAAAAATAATCCTTCGGGAACAGAGAGAGGTGTTGGTATGTGGGACGGGTGTAGTTAGTTGCGGGGAAAAGGGGCTTCGCTCGCCAACGATTAAGGGATCTTCATCTATTGTAAAAAAGTTTGGGAATCTGAGTTAGGCTGATCTGAAGGTTCAGAGGTAACAAGGGACTGGGTTCCGCGAGAGGTGTCTTTGAAATAGTGGTCGATAAGAGCGCTTGGCGAAGAGAGCGGTGGCTTAAATTGTTTACCAACCCGGTGCTTCTTCGTCAAGGAAGCTACGTGAGAAAAAGGTCTCTTCAACGGGTTGAAAGGGGAAGCGTTGGAATTTGTAGTAGAGGGGAGTACGGGAGGCAAGGGGTGGCTGAAGTTCGAAGCGTTTGCTGCGGGCACTGAAGCGGGGTACGACTCCGATACGATGTCCATCTCAGAGTCAGGCCGGGAAGCCTCTCCGTGTCTCCGTGTCAAGGTATTTTCCAAAAATTGTTATGTTTGCCTTGCTTATATACTAAGGGACTTTATTTATTGTGACTCTATGATCAAAACAAATTGGTAATGGATTGTTTACAGGAAATTAATGTGATTTTAATAACTTATCGTAAATTTTGTTTAACTTTTCTGTTTCACATTGTCTATTGAGTGTTTTTTTTTTGTTGGACTTAATGTGTAGCATTTCAGAAATATTGCGCTTATGCCAATGGGACTCATGATCAAGGATTTGGGTTTTTTCCCAATCCATTTGATGGTTCATTTTTGTCATGTGGTCTGTGATGGCATTGTGGTTATCAGATGGTAGTTTATAATTATTTCTGTGCTCTTTTACTCTTGTTTCCAAGGCTCTTTTTGTTTGTCCAACATAACAACTGTCGCAATCTTTACATGTAATTTTATAAATAACATTGTGTTGCCTGTTTTTAATCAATTTGTCTTTACCTTTTTTAATGACATAGTCTAATTTATCTTGTGTAGTGTTGATAACATTAACGTTTAGATGTTTTAGTAAAGTGGAAAACCTATCATTGGAACCATTTTTGTATGGAATTATTATGGATTTGTTGTTGTTCTCTACGGGAGTGTGTTCAGGAATGCTATACTTTAGGTTTTTTATTCTCTGTTTAATGATTCTGTTGGTAAATTCTGGAGGGTAACAATTATTAAGTAAAATATTGTGGACTAAGTTAATATTCGTTTTGTGATGTTTGGGATGTGAAAGAGAAATCGCTTTGTCAACAAGGTTGAAAATCATGGCTTGCTTCTGGTGTTTTGGATGATGCGAAAAATAGTGAAGTATCCTCCCTGAGGAGGTAGGTTTCCTGTACCAGTTAGTTTCAACCTTTTGGTTGTTGTTAGTGACCGAGATGTCCAGAAAATTAATTGAATTATCAATTTCTCTTTCAATGGTGAATGATAAACGACTATGGTAGCTGTTAAAAGTTTCAAGTAAGTTTTCAATATTTGTGCTGGGCACAATACAGAAAATGTCATCAACATATCGGGTGTATTGTGTGACTTCGAAATCCAGTTTTATATGGAATTCTTTGACAATTTTTTGAGATTTTTTTAGATAACTTTTAAACATTTATGGAATGTCTTGAAATTTTTAGAATTTTTTTTAGATTTTTGAGGATTTTTTTGAGAATCTTCGAGAATGTTTAAAGAAATTTATGGAATTCATTAATCGGAAACATTTAGTAGAATGCATGTATTTTATAATAATCCGTTTCCGATGAAATAAACAAAGTATTGATAAAACTCCATGCAACTTAAATACGCTTAATATTTCTAACATCTCAACGTTAACTCGCTGGCCCCGTGGTAACGTACTCGGTTTCTCGAACCAAAGTATCCTAACTTTGAGAGTCGTTGGTTCAAATGTCTGTGGTGCGAATGGAAAAAAAATAAGGTACATTTTTTTTGCATTTGTATATTTTTAATGTATTTTACCGTATTACAAGTATTATTTTTGATTTATTAGAGCTTTTATTTATTTAATAAAATATTTAATTTATAGGAAATGTCCGAATAGATTTACGAAATTTCCCAATTAAGTCGGGGATACAAAAATATTGATTCCGAAATTTCCGAATAGATTTACGAAATTTCCCAATTAAATTGAGCCCAGAAAATTTTTTCAGTGGGAAAATTCTGAAATTCATTTGGAAAATTCTGAAATCTATTGGGAAATTTCGGTCTCACTATTACCAATGATTCCCAATTAAATTTTTTTTATTGGAAAACATTGGGAACTCGGAACACGGGCAGGTCTACCAACATGTTTTCTTGTCGAGGGAGGGAAAATTATTTTCATATATCCAAATTACAATCTATTTTTAAACTCGTGGTGAAGCACCTAAATTAACTTATTAGCTCCCAATTATTATTTGGATTATTATTTCTTATTGTTATCACAATGATAACGTTTTTTCAATGTTCTTATGTAAATATTTAAATAGATAACATTTATGTAGATATCATATCTACCGAAAGGCAATTGCATTTCATAAGGGAGTTCAACACCCCTCACTTGTAGAGTTAAGACGCTACAAAGTATCTTAAAAACGCCTACAAATTAACATACCCTTTTACAGCGTTGTTAATTAGATTCTATTAATTAATAATAGTATTAATTAATACAAATTCTTGAATTTGTAATTGAAGACGTTTTCAATCCATTTCACATAATAATGGAGCGACCGTCTTCGTATAAATTATATGGACAACCCGGATCGCAGATTCCAGTTCCTTTACGCGTCATACGCGCAAATGAGATAGCACAACAACGGAGAAATGAGAATGTAAGTACAATTTCAAATTAAAAAACGTTTGTCATCTTCTTCACAACTTTTGAAAGTACTTCGCAAGGGATATTTAAGGTTTCAAACATTTTGAAGAAAAAATATAATACTTTACTTAATGGGAGATTCTGGTCAAAACATCTGAAAAATGGGTCGACTTTGGGAATTTTTTTCTCGAAGCCGAATATACATTTTAAAAAGCGACTTTGACTGTTTTATTAAGCATCTAAAGGACTACAAAGAAATATTTTTTTTTAAGTCAAATTTACAAAATGGCGGCTCCATCCTCCTCTAAATGGAAACATCCGCACCGCTATTGTTGTTACTCGGGCTATATCTTATTTATTCACTACCTCTATATAATCATACTAAATAGTTCGATAACCACAATATTCTCATAATAACCAAACGACTTTGAAACTACTCTTATATATTTGATGATTTTTATTGTTACACAAACATATAGCTCATGATATACAGTAACTACGATTCATTTTCATTAACACTAACATCTCAGTCCCAT
>JABFQJ010000076.1:0-11857 GCA_022816905.1 Trimorus sp. ZL-2020 | reverse complement strand
ATTGGCCAAGACAGGGTAGTGGTTTTTTAGTCGGTAGGAGTCCGGCATCACCGGAGTGTTTGCGTCTCCACTCCGGTGTGCATGATGCATTTTTCCACACCTAGCCCTTAATTAGAAAAAAAAAAAATTATTATCATTATTATTATAATTGTCGTTATTATTTTCATTATTACTATAATTATTATATCATTATTGTAAATTCATACATGCCGTATATATATATGTATATATATTCATAAAATTTTTTCTTTAAGGTTGTTTATTTACATATTAAACTTAATACGATTTCTTAATTCAAAACCACCTATCGTCGAAAAACCAAAACGGAATGAAGCTATCATCCACTTCTTCTATCACGTCTTTATTTTTTTCAACGTCTAATTGTGGGGGTTTTGGTTCGTCTATTGATAAATATTTCTCTGCCCATTCAGATGCTACGTGGTTATCGCTAAAGTTTGTTGGTCTATGGTATATATATTCCCTGCATTCTTCGCACCTACATAACTCACGCTACGGAGCGTCTCGCATTATTCTATGGAGGTGTCGGGCCGTTTTTACTATTTTCATTATGTTTTTGTCAGGAAAATAAATTTCTTCAATTATCTTTTTCTCGTATTCTCCAAGTTTGTTATTAAATCCTGACTTGAAAACGGAAGAGTACGCACCCCTTGCTTCGATTTGTATCAAACTCGTATACGATTTACCATACTCGTACAGTCCCGCAGATGACGTGTAAGACCAATCATGTGTGTACTCCATAAGGGCGATATGGAATTCACACATCGACTTCTGTTCCCAGGTTGTAATAGCGTTGATGCAATGATCAATTGCACATCGCCGCATTAATACTTTATAGGTAACGTTATGGTACCTACGTATCCTTGACGCTCGAGTGACATGCTCTACGGCCCGTCGTATTAGCCTACTCGATTCCTCACCAAAATCCAACGTCTCTCGGAGCGATAACATCAGGCTTCGTTCCTCGGGCGAAGGCTGTCTTATCCACTCGAACAACGAAGTATCGTCGAACCGATTTAATATCAAGTGGAGGGAGGTTACAAGTTCTAACAGTTTCTCCCGTAACACCTTTTTGATAAAGGTTTCATCCTCCAACCTTTGAGCTTCGATTATCAAATCAGGCATAGCTACAAAAGGTCTCATAATCGCTGGAGCATTGTTCAACTCTGGCCGATACATGTTTAGACTGAAAGATTAATTATTTACTATTAGATTTAAAATAATGTGTATACTCTTAAACGAAATTTTTATCATATACATGTCTCATATGTATATGCAAATGGTGGTATATGTATTACGCTATATAATTACATTATTTTATTATATTATAATGATAACGCTAGTATTTATAATATGCTTTTTGTTAAAACTAAATCGTGGTTAATTAACATTATTTTCTTTGTTGACAGGTTTTCGTGCTAGCCTTATTCTGTCGGGTGTGACGATAGTACACTTCGTTTTACCACATGCAGACATTTTCAGGCTACCTCGAGGAAGAACCTCTAATATCTCATGAGGACCTGTGTATCTGTCATCAAGTTTTCCAGTCTTTGGCCCACGTTTTACGAAAACTCTATCGCCGATCTTAAACGGTACTGGATTTAATTTTTTATCATAATATATTTTAGACCTGATTTTTGCTTTTTGTAAATTACTTTTAGCTAATCGCTGTACCACATGTAGTTTTTCTAACAGTTCAGATAAATATTCGTCATAAGTGACCATTTTCTCATCGTCGAAATACTGTTCGCTTGATGGTAATCTGCCTTGTCGTCCGTACACTAACTCATATGGAGTAAATTTCGTGCCTTCGTGGACGCTTGTATTATAAGAGAACATTGCTAGTTCTATCCATTCATCCCAGTGTTTATCGTTACTGACGTATTGTTTCAAGTATTCAGCCAAAACATGATGGGATCGTTCCAAACTGCCATTTGATTGTGGATGGAACGCGGTGGTCTTATATTGTTTTATTTTGAAAAGCTTTGCTACATGTCGCACAAGTGCACTCAAAAAATTCGCTCCCTGATCAGTCAGTACTGATTTAGGTGTTCCATGTACACATACAAATCTTTTGATAAACGCTTGTGCAACGGTCGCAGCTCTACCATCTGGCAAAGGCACTGCCACTGAAAATTTGGTCAATAGATCCTGCATTGTAAGGATCATGACGTTACCACTTTTGGTTGGAGGCAAAGGACCGACTATATCCATGGCTACAGTCTCGAACGCTGTCCCTGGAGTTTGGGTTATGATCATTGGTTGACGAGTTTTTACCCGAACCAATTTTTTCAGCTGGCAAGGCAGACATTGTCCAATAAGGTCTTGTATGTCCGTTTTTAAATTGGGCCAGTGATACCTTTGACGTATTCGATTATACGTTTTAGTCACTCCTTTATGTCCCGCAATAGCACTACTATGTGCTTCTTTCATAATTTCTTCTCTCTTATCAGGAAGAGGTTCGATAATTATTCCTAAACATATGGTTATTTTGATTGCATTATCTTCGAAACATGTACCTAATACTTTGTGTATGTGTTGCCAAGTTATTCCTTTAATCGCAGAGGATTTGGCTATACTAAATGACCATATGTTCATCCTTAATAATTCGTGTTTCAAGGATTCGAACCCTTTGCAGATGTTTTTCATTATTTCTTCGCGGTTTTCCTCGTTGGGTTCAACAATTGGAATGGCAAAATGGTGCTTCTTTCCCTTGTTGTACAGTTTAACTGTCCCCTTTTCAATGTTCGTTAGGTTAGGGAATTCATTTAACTCTTTTAATTTCATTGCGCCAGAGTCTAGACAATTTCCGCTAGTGTCGATGAAGTAGACTAGGGTGTCTTTTCTCATGTGTAAATGATCGCGGGATTCCAACATAAAAATATTGTTCGATTGTCTGGGGCGGTTCAAATCCTGTCCCGGGACGGTCCTTTTATCGATTTCGTTGTCGGAAAATATGTCTTCTTCATCCGTATCAGACTCAATCTCGTCATCGGAACTGAATCGAAAATTTCTAAAATCATGGTCTAAGGTTTCGGTCCCAAACTCACGATCTGGATTATCGTTCCAATGTTCTACTTCAGGACTATCGAAATCCGATGTTGGATGATCTACTTCACTTCTGGATTTGGTTGGATCTCTTATTATAGGTTTATAACTCGTTAACCCTTTTCGAATACTATTTTTGCTGGGTAAATAACCATCTTCGCTTATGGGATCTGACAATATTTCGTTACTCAATGTGTTATCCTTATTTTCTAAAGCTGGCTTTACTATAGGGGTATAGGTTCTTTGTGGTTCGGTCCCTGACTCACGGTCTGGACTATCGTTCCGATGTTCTACTTCAGGATTATCAAAATCAGATATCAGATGATCTAGTTCCCTTCTGGGCGTGGTTGGTTCTTTTATCATAGGCTTATTACTTATTAACTCTTTACGTATGCTATTTTCGCTGGGTAAATAACCATCTTCGCTTATGGGATCTGACAATATTTCGTTACCCAATGTGTTATCCTTATTTTCTGAAGCTGGCTTTTTTATAAGAACATGGCTTATTCGTGGTTCTGTTGTGATCCATATTATTAATTCTAGTTGTAAATATTCTAAAGCCTTAATTAATAATTCTTCGATTCCTTTCCAATCTATTCCATCAATAGTTTGGGTCTTCTTAATTATTACTTGTTGTAATCCTAGATTCTTAATTTTATTTGCTAATTGCAAAAAACAGTATTCCAAATTCTGGGGTGTTAATTTGCTCGTCAAATTTTCTTTTACGGGTATCATTAATAGTTTCGCTCCCTTTTGTTCGCTTATTGTTATTTCGCCTAGGGCTAAATTCTTTGATTTAGGATAAAAATATTTCTTGTGAGTTAACAACCAAAGTCCTCCGTTAGCGACTGGGGCACCAACGTCTTGAGTTGTAAGAATTACGATATTAGGGTTATAGTATTCTTCAACATCGTTCATGTAGTTTACACGAAATTCCTCATGTATAACTCGTATTGTTGGCGAGTTGTCATTGTCTATTTGGTCTTCATCAAATATAGGTTCGCACAAAGTGATAACTAATGTATAATCTGCAAAAATTTGTGCGAGTAGATCTTGTAATGGATTCCAAAATATTCCAAAGTGTAATCCTAACTTAGTCGTAGCTATTGAATGTATACCTTGTGAAATTATGATATCGCATAATTTGGTGAGTATAGTTCTCCAGGTTTCTAGGTCAATTGTGTCATTTAAATCGGATACTATTGGAACTAGAATAAGATATTTCGTATCATCTTTTACAAGGTTAACTGTATTTGGTCTTAGTGTGATATCTTCTATATCTTTGGGTATTGCTAATATGTCCGTCGGGCATAGTGGCAATTGTGTTTCAGATTTTATGAAAATGAGGCGATTATCCTTAATCTTGTCAAGATGTTCTGGAGTAGTTATCAGATCTACTAACGGTTTTGCGGAAGGCTTGAGTGGCGGATCCAATAATGATTCAGGTAACAACTTGGGCTTTGATTTTCTCAGAATATTCGGAATATGTTTGGTCTTTCGGGGTGGTAGTGACTCTAATAATGGTTTTGGTAACGGTTTAAGCTTTGATTTTCTCAAAATATTTGGAACATGTTTAGTCTTTCGGGGTTGTAGTGGCTCTAATAATGGTTTTGATAACGGTTTTAGTTTTGATTTTCTCAAAATATTTGGAACATGTTTAGTCTTTCGAACTGGTTTATCTTCTTCGAAAGCTAATATTGAGGCTATTTCTGGTATGACTGGGTTTCGAGACAAGGCATCGGCATTGACGTTAGTCTTCCCGGCCTTGTAAACTATTGAGTAGTCGTATTCTTCCAATTTTAATCGCCAACGTGCTAACCGCGAGTACGGGTCTTTTCCGTTCCTAATACTAACTAGAGGTTGGTGATCTGTTACCAAGACAAATTTCCTTCCATATAAATATGGTCGAAAATGTCCTACGCTTGCTACTAATGCAAGTGCTTCCTTTTCATAAGTACTATACTTCTGTTCAGTCGCGTTAAGGATTCGCGAGTAATAAGCAATTGGTAAATCCTTACCAATTGGTCCTTGACTTAATATACTGCCTATTGCAATTCCGGATGCATCAGTGGTTAAAATGAAGATATTATCGAAGTTAGGATATTGCAACAATGGAGCTTCGCATAAGGCGTTCCGAAGAAAGTTAAATGATTCTTCTTGTGATTTTGTCCATACAAAAGGCGTTTCTTTTTTCAATAATATGTTCAATGGTTTTGATAATTTGGCGAAGTCTTTGATAAATCTTCGATAATATCCTGCAAGACCCAAGAATTGTTTAATGTTAGTCGCATTTTTTGGTCTTGGAAATTCTTTAACCGCTGATAACTTCTTAGGATCTGGTTTAACTCCGTCTGCACTTATTATGTGTCCTAAATATGAAACTTCCCGTTTCAGAAACTCGCATTTATCTGGTTGTAATTGCAAATTCGCTTCTTTCAAGCGATTCATTAGATTATTGAATTTTCTATCATGTTCCTCGAGAGTTTTCGCGTATAAAACTATGTCGTCAAGGTAAACGAACAGGTCTATACCTTGCAGACCGATCAAGGTTTGATCCATTAACCTCTGAAAGGTCGCTGGAGCGTTTTTCAAACCGAATGGCATTCGGTCGAATTCATAGTGTCCGAATGGAGTAGAAAACGCTGTTTTATGAGAATCTTCAGGGTTCATTTTGATCTGATGAAACCCTGAAGCAAGGTCAAAAACTGAAAAGTATTTTGCTTTACCCAATTGATCCAAAATGTCTGTGATATTTGGTAATGGGTAAGCATCTCCTATCGTCTTATCATTAAGTTTACGAAAATCTAAAACTAATCTCCATTTCTTATTCCCTTGAGAATCTACTTTCTTAGGTACTAACCAAAGAGGAGTATTATATGGCGAATTTGAGGCCTTGATAATATCATTTCTCAACATCTCATTAACTTGTTTATTGATTTCTTCCTTATAAGCTACCGGATATCGATATTGTTTTGTCATAATTGGGAGATCATCGGTTGTCGTTATCTTGTGCATTACTTTGTTGGTGGATTGCAAAGGTTCTCCAGGAATGTGGAACCTGTCGGCGTTTTCATTTATCAATTCTTTTATTCTTAAAGCTTCATCTTCCTTAAGGTGTCCTAACCTTAATAGTTTTTCTATTTCAGAGCTTCTATTAGGCTCAGATATGGATTCGGGTATTTCTGTTGTAACGTATACCTTGGTTTCGCAAGTTTTCAACATGGATGCGTTGTCTCTGAGCTTCTTCAAAAGTGTCTCTTTTGGTATCGTCTTTAATCGGGTTAAATCCAAGTAATCAAATGATTCGAATTCGGAATTAATCAGGTGTTTGTCATCTCTTAACCTTGCGAAATTATCCACCATGAGAACTTCTTCTTTTCCTTCTTCTTTTTCTCCTACTTCCGACAAGATTTCATTGTCGCCAAGGCGGAATGAGTCACTTACAATACAAGAATCATCAATGATTTGCTTTCTACTCACAAAAGTTTCATTTGTGTTGTTCCTCCATAGCTGTATTTCTGTTTCTTCTTTTATGATTTCGCTACCGCCTAAGAATTCATCTTTTTCCCTAACCTCTTGGACTTCGGTGTCGTCTAGTTTATTATTTTGTTCCCTAACTGCTAAAACCTCATTATCTCCTAATTCTACTTCTTCCATCGTATCTACTTCTTCATAGTCGAAATCATAACCGTAATTGTTTCGAGAGCAATCACTGAAGTAAAAATTATTATCGTAAGTGCAAATTTCTTCTACCTCGATAAACTCATTGTGATAATATGAGTCATTGATTTCTACGTTGTCTTCTATTTTCATGGTGTTAATTAATTCGGATCTTATTTTATTTGGATCACTAGGATCCATTTTAAAGAAAGGAATTGCAAATCCGTTTAATTCCAAAGATTCGTCTTCATAGTTGATGTTCGCTTTGTTTTCTGTGAAGAATTGTGAGCCTAAAATACCAGATTGTTTAATGGGAAAATCATCGCTAATAATGTGAAATACCGTTTCACAACCTAACAAAGATACATCCATGTAACCCATTGTATATATATAATTTTCTGTAATGCCGCTTAATTTCAATATTTTATTGCTTTTTATGTTGTCGGTGTGTCTAATGCATTTTCTTTTTAACAGGTTTGGCCCGGCTCCTGTGTCAAGCATGAGGGACAAGGAAAAATCATCTCGTGACACCTGAATTGTGGGTGCTTTGTTCACGGTATTCAGTTTTACTTCCGCTAGTTCTATAGTTGGTCTTTCAATTATGGGTGTAGGCGGTAATGATACTCCCTCTAACTCCCGCCTTAGGCTTTGAGGGAGTTCTCGTTTCCCGACTGCGTCTTTGCAGATGTTTCATTTCTCGGTCCTCCTATAATTGCATAGCAATTGGGGGCTGTGTGTCCACTCTTTTTGCAATATTGACATTCATTGCTCTGACGATTTTTCAATCGTTCGATAACTTCATAGCATCTTTCTGCTGTATGTCCTGGTTTATTGCAAAATTGACACAACATTTGTTGTGTGCGGATTGCAAAGATGAGGTCATTTTCTAATTCTTCTTCCTGGGTGTATCTAATCTTTTCATGTCGCATGTCACGGTTAGTTTCATTCTTCTCGTTCGTCGAAGGACCTCCAAGTATGGCATAACAATTTGCGGCGTTATGCCCAAATTTCTTACAGAATTGACATTCAACTCTGATTGGTCTTGTCTTTATTCGTTCAATCACATCGGGACAAGCTTCGGCCGTGTGTCCTAGTTTTTGACAAAATTGACACGCATTCTGTTGCGCTTGAACTGCATAAATATTGTCGTTGATATATTCATCTTCTTGTGTGAATCTAACCTTTTCTTGTCTGTATTCGCGCGGACGTGGCTCATCACTCATTACTTTGTTTTCCAAGTCGAGTACTTGACTGAACACATTTTCTAAGTCTCTGTTTTCATCCAAAAAATATCTCAATTTCTTGGTTAAGCCTTTCGCAAATGCTTCAACGGCTTCCCTTTCTATTTCACGATGCGTGATGTCTGGGCAACTTGATTGATATTGCACTTTATATGCATTAATGATGTCAAGCTTCTTGTTTTTGATACGATTATAAAAGTCAACTGTGGGTTCGTATGGTTCTTGTTTCGAATCGTGTAAACATTTCCGCAAATATGCGCACGATTCGCGTGGCGTATAAACTGTTTTCAAGCAATCTATCAATTCTGAAACAGTGCGAAAATTCTTTCCCCTAATCAAGGCTCGCGGACCTTCGCCTAATTTTGACTTTATTAATTTAACCAGATTTGACTCCACGTAAGCAGGAAGCATGTCTCTCGCTTCTTCGCAACCCATGACGAAATCGCCAAAAATTTTGCGTTGTCCGTCAAAGCAAGGGACAACGGCAAGAGCATCTTTTAGCCCTACCATGTATGCGTTCGGCATATTCTCATATTGTGGATGTACAGGAGAAACCCTATTTCTGTCATCAACTCTACGAGGTTCATAATAATTAATTCTTGGGGATGTTCTTGGCTCTTGCAATGGTCTTGTTGGTTGGAATTTATTAAAATGGGGCAATTCGCGAAAGTTCGAATTTTGCGCTGGAAACTTGAATCTTATAGTCCGCGGATCTGGGTTTGGGCTTTGGTCTGCGAATCTCTGAGAACCGTATTCTCGATTTTTGTTAATGTTATCACGGGGTTGGCGGAATGGGGGGCTTTCCCGTTCCCGATCATTTTCTGTAATTTGTTCATTTATAGGTCGGGTAAAATTACACGCTGTATCATACATGGTGGCTCGGGTTTGATTTCCGTAAAAGGTTTTGGGCGTCGCTGGATATTGATTAATTGTTTGTTTATCGGCAATTCCGTAATTTGACTTTCTTTGTTGTTTGTTGGGATTTTTGGTAATTGCTCCAAAGTTATTATTTTTAAAGGCGTTATTATTAATGTGAGGCGTACTATTAGCCAAATTGGTCCACGGGTGGCTATTTGAGAATGGATTTCTTTCTTGTTCTTGTATGGTTGGTGTGGGAAACAGTAGCGGCCCTCGTCCTTGTGGAAATAATGGTGCGAAATGATTGGCAGGTAATCCTGGATTGGGTTTATTTGTACTTTGTTGAATTATGAATGGTGGCCGGTTAAACATTAATGGAGGGGTACTTTTTTCGCCATTAAACGTGGATGTTTCTGTATTTAATTTCTGCAATTTTGCGGATGGGCTATCTCTTGGTACATTTTTGGTTTCTTTCGTGGTTTCTTCAGTATTATTTCCTGATGCGTTTTCCATTACTGTAATTCCGGTATTATCATTATCAATTGGTGTGTTCTCACGGATTTTTGTATTTATCTCGTTCTCGTGAGCATTATTTTCGTCGGCATGTTCTGAACGTTCAAAATCAGAGTTTTCGGATTTCGTATCTGACATGTTTAATCTTGATTGTTTTCAATAGTTTCGCATCTAACCTCCTCGGTTGGTTCGACCTTGATATACGAAGGGGACTGCTCTAATGGGATTCCGAGTGAATCCGCAAATTCCCTAATCGCAAGCTGTGCTTTTTTCACGAATTCCCTAGCCTTTTGTTTTCTACCTCCCCTTTTCCTATTTTTTGGCATTTTGGGATTGTATCATAATCCACGTAAAATGTTTCCTGAAAATAGGACTATCTCTGGGATATTAATCGTTTCGCAAAACCACTACAGATAAATTATTTTATCGGCAAATATATGTATATATATATATAATACATACATTTTATTTATTTAATTTGTTAACGTGTTTTATTTTAAGATCAAATTTTATATTTTTTTAGGGTGCACCATTGTTCAGACGAGATGGCGATATCAATAGTGGACTTATCCAATGGTTCTACTGCCGGAGAAGCCAACTATTTGATCAATTAATAAGAAAGGATTGTTTGTACGTTAATGAAAGGCTGAATAAAACGTATGGCCCAAGCAGTTTGTGCCGCTGGAGCAATTCCATTCAACCCGTCCAAACCTTCAACAATCAATTTTATTTCAGACAATAATTATTGTTCCAAACAATGATTAAGTGTAGAACTATGTTTTTAGTCCAAGCAGTCTTGTACCGCTAGAACTGTTAAGTTCAACTTAACAAGCTTCCAACAATAATTATTTTCGACAGAAGTCACAAAATAATCGAAACAATTGTTTGCAACCTGCCATACATTGGACGAGGTTTTCAACCCAAGCAGTTTTTACCGCTGGAGTCGTCAAGCTCAATTTCGACAAGTTCAACAAAACAATCGCCTCAGAATCACTCTGATTTTTCATTGAATTGTAAAAAATATATTTTTTTTTATTTCAACAAAAAGTAGTAGCCGAAACTCGTCACTGAAGCTAATGCACAATTAGATAGTAATTCAATGTATTCGACGGTTTTAGTGTGAACTATAATTTCATAAATGTATATATCTTTGAAAAACAAATTGTAAACGCAATTCATATAAAGTTTAGCCCAAGCAGTGTGTACCGCTAGAGCACTTTCCTTATATCTTGTGCTAATGGTTTTTATTCAATATAATCAACAATTTCAGTGTAAAATTATAATTCCATAAATTTATATATCTTTGCAAAATTTTATATAACGCAATTCATATAAGTTTAGCCCAAGCAGTGTGAACCGCTAGAGCACTTTCCTTATATCTTGCGCTAATGATTTTTATTCAGTTATTTTCATTCAGTGTATTGGTTTAATCTATCAACGTTAAGTTAAAAACAAATTCTTAACGAAAACATTCAATTATGTATCCCACCGCTGCCACCAAATTTGTTACGTCGGTATTGTAGACGTAAATTTTGTTTAGTTTAAAACTCTTTTCGAGTCAGGATCTGAATCCTTTACTCGGGACGAGTTAATTGAACGTTTACTTGGGTTAAGAATTTGGTTGTGGATTAATGAAAAGTTAATTGAAAATATTTGTTTATTATAACTAAAAATTACTTACATAAAACTTAGTACTTGGTAAGCACTTATTTGTTGTAGAATCGCAGGAACAATATTCGCTGTTGCTCGGGATTTCTAAAAGAACTTATGCGCGCTCGCTAAACAGAGTTTTAAACAGAGATCTGTGCTCTTTGACGGGTCGCTAAACTGACTTCCTAGACGGATCGCTAAAACTGAACTTATTTCTTTGACGCTAGAAACTGAACTGACTTGCAACTGCCTTTGCGGAAGAAAGGTTCTCTTCTCGATGACGTCTTTTAATTAGGAAGGGGTTTCTTAAGAAACCCTTATATCTTGATATTCGGCGAAGAACGAGGTCCGCGGTTCGGATCCGCTCTTTCTCTAAACAATCGCTGCGTCGTCGAACGGAAAACAAACTATGAGGAGATTAGAATTCGACACTCGGGCCTTTGTTCTGGTCTCCTTAATATAACATTCCTAAGTCCGATAAACAATTTCGTGAATCGATTATCACGAATTATTGTTTATAGGACTATTAAACTCTAGTCTTAATCTCACGTAACGAGTGATTTGTTAATTCATCAAAGTTCATGTTTTTATGGGGGTATATAATTTATTATTTTTAGAATAAAGAATTAGGTAATTAAAGTATTTTAGCAACAAAAGTCATAATGACAACCAAAACCAACCCGGGTTCGCAACGATCTCATAATCATCAATTTCTCTATATTTTACAATAATTAACCGCAGTACAAGTCCATCTCCACTGCACAATTGTTGCTCAATAGTTTTAACTGAGTCGTTAAATTATTAACACTTCTAAAATAATCTTCTTATTGTCATCAACAATACAAAATTGAATAAATGAACAACCCTTG
>JABFQJ010000075.1:0-11869 GCA_022816905.1 Trimorus sp. ZL-2020 | reverse complement strand
GGATTATAACATTAGCATAACACGAAACTCGATCTCTATTTTGTAATCCGCGAATCGTCCATGAATGCGATTGTTGGCGTTCTTCTTGACATTTCTCTTGAATATCAGCACCGCATTTTGGTATCGCCCAACGCGCATCTTTAACCATTTTAGTATAACCTTTCTTTCGATCGATAAGAGGCAGATGAGACGCGTATAGGCTTCGTAATCGATTGTAATCTACGATGCATTTTGAATTTGCTGAAATAGATTTCGGACTGAAGTTAATGAGATGAAGTCCATCTAACTTGCTGACACGTGATAAGGCCAGATAAACTTGACCATCACTGAAAACTGTATTACCTATATCAGTGACGACACATTTCAATGTTAATCCTTGGCTTTTATGAATCGTTATTCCGTAACTTAGGGATATTGGAAATTGTTTACGACACACAGTAATTCTATTAAGTACTTGAAATTTGAAATCAATCTTCTTAATGGTGAATTGTTGCATATTTGCAGTTTCAATAGTGATGGATTCTACCAATTTACCATCAGCAGAACGGGTGACGGATAAAATATTTCCAATTGTACCATTAACAAGGCCCAAAGTAACATCGATGTTTCGTCTAATCATTACTTATGCTCCAATTTTGATTGTAATAACTCGTTCAATGCCGGCTGTTTGGGCAACTGTATTATCTCTGTCAGTGAGGAGTCGTTGAACTTTTCGTTTGCTCTGCTGTCCACATTCATAGTCATCTTCAGCTACAAGTAAAATCTCATCAGAATATATTTCATTTAGCATAGCTGAATTTAGAATTGTACACAAGTGACATGTAGTTAGCAAGCACACTGCATCAGAAGGTAGACTGTTCATGAAACGACACAATTCGTTGAGTCTATCATCACACGATGTACCCTGAAACTTAATTTTTCTTGTTTCAAGTATTTTACAATCATCTGTGGTAATCATTCCTATTCGAATTCTAGACAGTATATCGCGATATGTGTCATCATCTTTTTGACGCATATTTTGCACAAGCTCATCATATTGGAATAAGTGCCATAAATTGGGAGCGCCCATTGTACCAATACATTGTCTTATTTCTTTCGCGGTCATTTTTGTGAACGGAAGATTTCCATGAACCGGTGGAAGTTGCAACAGATCTCCAAACAGAAGAATATGTCTTTTTCCAAACCACCCATCGTCATATGTGTCCATAGTATCAAAAATTTCACACAAACGTAAAAACATCAAATTTACATTGGAAATCATAGAGACTTCATCAATTATAAATAATGTTATATTTTTTAATTTATCTCTTAACGTTTGTAAAACCTTGTCTGACAACTGAACGTATTTCGGTTGTTTTGTGTCGTTTGATATTGGTAATTGAAACAAACGATGAATCGTCAGTCCATCTATATTGAAAGCAGATATTCCCGTAGGAGCAGCAATTGCGATATTTTGTCCAAATTTAAACTTGAACGTTAACTTTAATGTTTCTATAAGACGACTTTTTCCAGTACCTCCTTGACCACTTACATATAAACGTAAAATAGAATCATCATTGTTTTGTGTTTGTTGCATTACTTTATCAAAAACTCGCTTTTGATCAACATTCAATTGACTTATCATAATGTCAACGTCAATATTATCATTCTGATTAGCTACTATTTCTCCGAAATCTTCTAAATCCTTCATTGCTCCTTCAGCTTCAACAGGATGACATTCGAGCTCGTCAGCCTCAGAATCATTGTCATTTGTATCATTTATTAATTCTTGTTCGCGTTTCTGAATTAATTCTAGAGTTTTTTCATAGGCTATTTGAATGTCATGTAATCTTTCATGATATTTCATTGCATCCGTTAATTGAGAATGCGCATTATGAAATGCGTCCGTATATGTTTCGTGTGTACCCTTCAACTCACTCTGATATCGCCAGTTTTTGAATAGAAACAATAAAGCAAAGTAATATTTTTCTGGTTGCACTTGTACGTTATATCGGTAATGATTAATTAAATACGGCCGAAATCTTTTTATTAAAAACAATCCTGGTGCAATTTGAAAATAATTGAATGATTTCTTTGGAGGTACTTTAACAATGTCATACCATTTAGCAAAGTCATATAAATTAAGAGATTCTAATTCAACGGGTCTTTTGGGATAATAATCATCTACCAACGACGGACTATAAATATCCGTAGAATCTTTGCCGAGACTTTTAATTTCTTGATACGATTTCACTTTTCGATTTCTAATTTCATTGACATCGATCCATCTGAATGTAGTATCGGGATCTGTGCCGTATAAAGGAAATCCTAAAAGCGTGTCTACGGCTTCCAAAATTCCACATTCTCTGTTGTTCAATTGACGAAAACCGATATTCCAAATTTTAGAAATTAATGTTTTGTTTGACTGTACATCTTGTAAGCTTGCTTTGGCCTCCTCACTCTTAGAAACATATTTTGTTAAATAATTATTGATAAACTCTGAAACTTCTCCAATGTATTGTAAGTCCATGTTTCCTTGCCATGCCAACTTGACAGCAGGATTATAATCATTTATATATGTTTCCTCTTGTGATCTAGGGAGATCGTAAAGTCTACTCTTACTTTGTAGATTTCTTCTTCCAGCTATTGATGTTGCCACATCTCGAAGAACAAATTCTTTCGTAACTTGTCTGGGAAAACCAAATCGGCATACTTTCACAACCTTGGACATAGTTTTTTTTGTGCGCATACAGTATGAATTGTGTTTATGTGCTTGGTCAGTTGTAACTGTTTCATACAACGTTGGAGATATATTTCTGTCTGGAATTTTACAAGTGATATATTTTTGAATAAACGATACAACGTCTTCGTTTGATGCTTGTCCAAGAATCGGCGAATCTTTTACCCAAAGCATTAAATGAATATGGGGAATACCTCTGCTTTGATATTCTTGGCGCCAGAAGTAATGAGATATTTGTCCAATAGGATGGTCAGCTGAACAAATGAAGTCTAACATTGCCTTAAATTTAATGTTCATAAATCTTGATGTACTAACCGGGTCTATGGCTATTAGTTCTGAGGTCGACAACTTATCTTTTTCGGGATTCATTTCTCGCAAATATTCTCCCAAATCATCCCATTTCCATTCACTTGGACTTAATGTCATAAACCATGTGGCAGGCCCGTAATGCATTATCATACACCTCAAGTCATTGTGAGGTTTTCGCCAGTATGGCTCTGTATTCCGTAGTTTAGCAAATATTGCATTTAAATTTATGTCAACATCTTCTTCTGATATCTGCTGCAAATATCTACCAGCCGTATAACGTTCTCGAGCATTAGCAACCATCATTGTATAATAAATTCCGCTTCTTAATTGCCGATTATTAGCATCATTCAACAAGAAAAAGATATATTGTTGGTTTAATCGAAATCTACTGTGCTTCGACAATAATTTTGTCTTGATAAAAGCAAAATCTTGTAAACCGTATTCTCTTGTTTCGTGTTGTCCATTAGCTCCAGATGGATATAAATTCGGAAAACATAAAACGTCTAAATATTTGAAACGATTATCCAATGGAACATCTTCAACTTTTAACATTTGATACATTTCTGACGGTGATTTATTCATTCTTTTAGCATACATTGGATAAATCGTATATTGGTCATAAATATCCATCTCTTCAGTGATTTGTGTGACTAAAGCTTTACGCTGATTTGTTTCAGCGACTTCATTATGGTCATCAAGTTGTGATTCGCCATTACAATTTTCTTCATCGACATTCTCAACTTGGTACTGAACTTCTGCCATGTCAGTAATGTCCAATGAAAAGGCATCCGAAGTTGGAGGAAGACAAATTTCTGAATAATGTGTATTATTATCTTTTAACCACTTTAAGGCATTATACACTTTATGCATATCAACTAGATCTTCCCAAACAATTTTCTTTTTAGTAGGCAGACCACGCACAAGAATATACAATTCATGATTCAAATTTATTGGTTTATGGAGTGGACATATCTTACGTATCGTTTCCTGTAATGGTAAAGGCAGATGGAAAGTCCTGCCTTTTACTTTACGAATCATGTTTCTGTGCGGTATATGTTTGTTAGACACGGCTCCCATAGTTTGAACAACTTGAAAAGCTTTAGCCCGTTGTATTAATAATTTTTCGTAATCGTTCATGTTTTGTAAAGCTTCTGGTAGCGGGTCTACTTGAAGACTATTCAACACGCACGTAGGTGGCATATTTCCATCGCGAAAATGTTTTAGACAATACTTGCATATATAAATAACATTCGTTTCGTTTTCAAATCGCTTTTTAAATTGTATCCACAATTTATGTTCAATAGGTTTTCTCAAATTTTCAACTTGTATAACGTCTCTGCGGAGACATACTTTTTCGCAAGAAATACAGTTGAAGCGGGGCAAATCCAAACATCGTTTCTTTAAACTAAGAAATGCAGCATAATACTCTCCCATAATCTCGTCTTCATCTAAGAAAATATCAGTCGACTGTCCGTATAATCTTGCCTTCTGATGAGTTCCCTCTGCAATTTCTCTTATAGTAACGACGTCAACAAATCGAAATGCTCTGAGAAGTTTTGCTTTTTTATCGTAAAAGTTAATAAACTTATATACAATATTTTTAACATTTCTCACTGATGGAAAATGAGGCGACAAAGACTGTATCGTAGCAAGGAAGGACTTACATTGGGCCGGTTTGATGTGACAATCGAATGGATGACCCAACTTCCAATGTAATTGTGACTTAGAACAATCGCGTAGTTGTGAAACAAATTTTGCATTCGCGGCCTTTCGCAATGTCAGTTTTTTGATACTCTCGAAAAATTTAACATATTTATCTATTGTTTCTGTAAGTATAAGGCACTGATGACAACACTGCCATGAATGTTTCACTGTTTTTTGTTTATGTACAGGCAAAATATTAACAAGTTGACCTTTGTCGTTAACTTGCAAACATTTTTCTCCAAGTGGTAAATATGATGATTCGTGAAAGTATGCCTCTGATGTCGAAGTGTGTCCATTTGCGCCACAAAGTGATTGTAAAATGTCTCTCTTGTCTTTCACATGCAAAGTAGTACACTCATTGTAACGCAACAGTGCAGCTTCCGAAATTCCGCGTAACTTTAATAACAGTTTTTTCATATTATTATTGTATGAATTTTTTGCAATAATATTCCATTTGAATAGCCATTCAGCTGTAAAAGTACGACTGATCAACGGTCCTTGAAGTTTGGTTGCAATTTTCGTTATATAAAAACGAGGAGAATTTTTCAAGGTCATTCCACTTTTCCACCTATGTAACTGTAGTACAGGACGTTTCATCCGAAGTCCTGTTCTTTTTCCTGACATGTACTTCTTTTTGTACATTCTCATTAAGTGCGGAAATTTTTTTCTGTAAAGACGTTGTCTATTAATCTCGCGTCTTCTGTTCTTTGAATAGCGCACTATTTTAGCCCGACGATATTTAGTTATATTATTTGCATATATTTTTCGGTATGTTGCACGTTTATTGTCGATATCAGTGTTGTATCTTGTTCGTTCTTTGTCTCGTTTTACCTCCGGATTTTGTTTGTATTTTTGACGTTCCTTTTCTCGTTTCACCTCCGGATTTTGTTTGTATTTTTGACGTTCTTTTTCTCGTTTCACCTCCGGATTTGTTTCGTACCTTTTGCGTTCTTTGTCTCGTTTGACCTCTGAATTTTGTTGGTACTTGTCGCGTTCTTTTGCCTTACACTGTTCTGCATTTTCATAATACTTTCGATTCGCTTAGCTTTTAATGCTTCAGCGTGTTTTTCGTAGTAGATCTTATGTTTATCAGTGTTAGACGATGGATTCTCTGTATTTGACGTCATTCGCTGAATTCTCTTACGCAATGCATCCGCGCGACGTTTTTTCATGACTTCTAGTGAGGGTAGTTGAACGCAGCTGGGATGAATCAATGGAAAATGTTTGATACTTTTGTCAACAAGCATTTGTAAAAAATGATTCCTCATGAACGCATGATCGTATGTGACAGTGTTTGGTTGTATACCGAACAAAAGCGATGTTGCAAACGCGATTGCATAAACACCACAATCACTGAAATTCGGTTGGTTTTGTACGTCTGGGAGTATAACTGGTTTCTTTACAAAATCATGAAATGGGAATAATTTAGTTATATATGATTTGATATCTGAATTTAACGACTTACGATTTTGGTTCCGACTGCCTTCCAGGGAGTCGTATATGTATACAGACTTGCTATCGTAATAACAACACACCCAGTGTGACCCTGCAGTGTGCAATATTTGTAAATGAATCATCTTAGAATTTTCCAACCTTTCGATTCGGTCAACCTGTTGCGCCAGGACCGTGTCTCGCGGACAAAAGTCAGAAACATCTCGTAACATGCGCTGAAAAGCTTCTATATGTTCGTCATTTAACCATTCGCCGGAAGTAATAATCTCCCTATCAACATCCTCGAGTACATATCCCCCATTAATGTACTTCATGGTGAAGTAAAAACTTATAATAAAAATAACCAAAAATAAATGAAAATCACTGTATTATAAATAAGCACAGTATAAATGAATATTCAAAAGGTTTAAAATTAAATAGTGCAGGCGCTTGAAGCAGCCAATGAATTGATTATTTCAACTAATGCAACAGTTGCTGATGCAAATTATGTATAAAACGGCGCTTGTAGCAGCCTAAATATTTTTACAACAAATGTGTTGTAAATCGGCGCCTAGAGCAGCCGTGTCAGCGCTCAAGGCAGCAGTTTTTTCTTTCAACTTATTTATTAAGTGGTAGGTATAACAAAATTAAACAAGAGAAATAAATGAACACAAAAAGAATTGGAATGAAATAAATTTTATTATTTGTACGCCAATCGTTGATGCGCCAATCTGAAAAGAAAAGAAACAATTTGTTATTAGAATTTATTGATACAAACTCTTATTCATACAGCAATTTAGCTATAACACTTGTAACAATGAATTGTCATTAACAGTTATTTATAACGTTTTCATAATAAGTTATTAGAAACAATAACAATTGTTAAAATAAATTGTTTGTAACAACTGTTTATAACAAATTATTGTAAACATAAAATAAAATCAATATATTAAGATCAAAACGATAGCGAATAATTGTTTGAAGAAATTTGAAGACTAAAATCGTTTTTTTTTCCTAATACAACATTTTTTCCTATGGCAAAATTTGGTGAAAAAAAAATAAAACAAAAACTTCACTTGACAATCTGTAGATTGTTGTAATTTAGAAAATATCTTAAAACAATTTCTTTATTGTTTATAATAATATTTTTTTAAACCATTGTTGTTAATAATTTATTTTAATAATCGTTATAGCCAAATTATTATTAACAATGTTGACAATTATTATAGCCAAATTGTTATTAACAGTTTATTTTAACATTGCTATAAACAAATGTTTTAAATAAGGCTTATAAACAATGGTTCATAACACAACCTCTATCATAATTGTGCATAGATAGAAAAATGTTCATATCAATTTACTTACAACAATTGTTACAATAAATTGTTAATAATGATTTGTTTACATCAATTTGTTGCAATTGCTTATAACCCGTTCTATGTTCATACTAATTTAGAATTAATCATATTTCATACAAACAAAAACATTGAACTGTTAATGTTTGAAAATAAAAAGGACACGGTGAAAGGAATGTGGGGAGGATGCGAGAAGATTCACTTCAAAATCGATATAACAATTGTAATTTACAAATCAAAAAAATTATTTTTTTGTGCTAAATTTCTTAAATAATTTTTTTATCGTTTAGATTTTAATGTACGATTTTCAGTTATTGTTTCTAATAACTTGTTATGAAAACGTTAAAAATAATTGTTAATAACAATTTATTATTGCAAGTGTTACAGCTCAATTGCTATATACAAATGTTACAAATAATTATTGTGAACAGATTGTTATAAACAGGTATTATAAACAATTTAGTATCTTATCAAATTTTCTATGAAAAAATCGTTATAAATAATGAATAATTTTTATAAGCAAATAGTTGTAAACAACTGTTCACAACAAATTCTTTATAACTCGAATCGAATTCGACTAATCGGAATATTATTAGCTCGGGTCGAATTCTACGAAAAAACACACACCTGACCAACATGTAAACACGACCAAATTAATAATAAGTATGCTCGTATTTATGAAGTAACTTTTTTACGCAAAACAATCATTTAGACTGCTGAACCTCTCTTTCTATTACATTACACTGAGAAAACTAAATTGTTTTCTCCATTAAAAAGGAGAAATTTAAGTGGTAAAAGATACCATTTGAAGTGGTAAAGCTTTACTATTTGAAATTTGGAGCATTAATAAACAATTTTTTTATTAAAACTCTAGTAATGTATTTACAAAAACCGAAAAATTATTTGAAATACTAGCCAGAATGCAATCGCGTTATATTATTTTCTAAGTGTTTTTATAATATATGAACTTACCTGTTAATGAAATCCTTAAATCTTTTTTCACTTGAAATTATTCAGGGAGTCGATACAAATATAATTTGTTGACAACTGAAAAACTTGTTCGTGGACGTAAGATTCAAACGCCACTAATTGGATACCAGAAAACAGCCGTTACGACAGAGCGCTCGATCAACTTGCGGTAGAGTTTCTAATTAGTTACCGACAAAACAATCGGTAATATTCATAATTTCTTATCTTACTAGATAATTCCCAATCAGAAAAGTTAGGCAATATTTGCGCAATATTTACTGCAATCAATTTATAAATGCAATCTAATACAATTGAAATGGGGCATTACATAATATTTGTGCAAATGTTGGACAATAATATGTTAGAACATATTTTTCTGATAGGGTTGCAATTGTTAGTTATAGTTTTGTCCATCTGTCGGTAACAATAGTATTTTTTGCACCAAGGGAGTTTGAACGGGAAACGGATTTCCCGTAAACTCCCGTGGTGCAAACAATATTTTACGTTACGAGGGAGGGAAGAATGCCACTTTTCGAATTCTCCCAAGGGAGAAAAGTGGCGCTTCCCTCCCCGAGTGACGTAAAGTTCTTTAATTAACACACTGTAAAGAGTCCCGAATCGCCCATCAGTGAGGTCCGCGATGCTTTCCGCCAATCAGAATGTGACTTTCTTTGTGTTGGTAACAATTGAGAGTGTGTTGACCTCGCGCGACCAATCGCAGTGCCCGAATACATATAGCTCTCTCTCTCTTTTAGCGCGCGCTTTTTCTCCAACTGTCGCTGCTCGTATGTGGAGGGCAACCATGCGTACAGGCAATGTGTTAACATAGGTCAACAATAATAAATAATTCATAAAATAAAAATGAATGACCTAATAAAACTTCAAATGTTTTTTTGACGATGACGTCGAAAAAACGCATTTCATCAACACGAAGTAAACGCCGAAGCAATGCGTCGTTTGCGCCGACTCAGTCCTTTGAATAAATGACTGAGTCGTTAGAATAGGACAGAAAATCCAAATCTCCAAAGATAAACAAGGACACACAAATATTAAATTCAATTTGTTTAACAAATTGAACATTAAAAATGGATTTTTTTACAAGACATTGTTAATTAATAATTCTTTGTTTTCATTGTTTATATCAAATTGTAAGGTAACACTTTAATTTATATTTTTTAATAACAAAATATTGTTTATAAAAATAGCTATCAATTATTTTTTAATAACACATTGTTAATGAAACAATTTCAGCGCATAATTTTAATTAACTGAAATTAAAACCCCCTTCCTTCAAAACCATGATTCTGTACTCCTTCATAATGATTTAGTTAAAATAATATTTATGTATGTAAATAAAGTAACCCTCTTCACGCCCCTTTTCCTTTCCCCCACTTCCGACCCCCCAATGATATATTTAAAAAAAAATAATATGTATAAAAAATAATAATATATAAATAGAGGATGACCCTGCAATCTGCTTTGGTCCGACTATTAATCATCAATGACGAGGAAACTCTATTAATGTTGTATATATCATACTGACTATACCTGGGTCGAGGGCCAGTTTTCTGCTAAATTTTTCCTATACCTGTCATGCGGGGGGACATCATTCGGAAAATTACGTCCCATCCTATACCTGGGTTAGGGACCAGTTTTCCCCTAAAAGTTTTCCTATATTTCCTATACCTGTCATGCTGGATGACGTCATTCGGACGCTGAACAAGAAGAAGAAGAAGAAGAAGAAGATGACGTTTGCCCATTAGTAAAAACAACGGTTTTCAAACATCCATATCTTGGCAATGGATGGACGAAATTGGATGAAACTTTTTGTTTCCTAATGAACTCTATGCGGGCTACACGATGGTGTTTTCAAATTCTCTATATTCTTTTTACTTCGGCCGCTATCGAGGTGGAAAAATGGCCATTTGTTCACTCCGGATAAGGTACACTGTAGTGCCCCTGGCCAAGTTTTTTTGTACTTGGCCGGGGACACTACCGTGTCCCCTGATTATTGTTGAATTTATTATTGTTTTACATTTCGACGCAATCTTGAAACGAAAATTTCCGGTTGTATTAATGACTGCAATCGATTGATTTTATAATTGAGCGAAATTTTACTAAATACAATTAAATAAATAATACAAATGTACATCGTTTAAAATCAGCGAATACGGTTGCCGATTTTGCGTATTTTTCAAAATAAATTAACACCTTACAATCGAATGTTTATAAAAACATTTGTTTCATATCCAAAATGATATATGCCCGACAATCGACAATTTTACAATTTCCTTAATACCGATTATGTAATGTCACGACGCATTCTACTGTGTATTTATTCAACTCTTTTATGGTATTCATAATCGTATTCCGTGAAACATGCAAACGCGCCTAATGCAGATAATTTGGCGATATTAACGGCCCTTTCGATATGTCAGGAGGTCGATATCATGTAGGAATATATACGATTTGTAACAAAATAATCAGTAACAATAAAGGTATTTTATTATGATAATTATTATTTATACATTCTTTTACATTTCGACGCGAACTTCAAACGAAATTTGCAGTTGTAATAATTAATGAAATTGATTGGTTTAAATTTTACTAAGTAAAATTAATAAATGAGTATGTATTGACTGAAATCAGCAAATAGGATTACCGATTCTATGTATGTTACATAATAAATTAACACCTTGCAATCAAATTATTTTAAAAAAATTAGTTTCATATCAAAAATGAAATATGCAGCGCAATCGTCAATCTCGAAATTGTCTTAAAACCGACCTTGTAATATCACGACGTATTGTATAGTGTATTTTTCGATCTCTCTTATGATACTCATAATCTTATTCCGTGAAACGTTGAAACGCACCTAACGCAGATATTAGGAGATAGTAACGGCGCTTTCAATGTATCTTGAGGTCAATATCATATATGAATATATACGATTCACAACTTTATTTACAGTTACAATAAGGATAACATTATTACAATTATTATCATTATAATAATAAATATTATTGTTACATTTATTATTATTTTACATTTCGACGCAATCTTGAAACGAAAATTTCCGGTTGTATTAATGACTGCAATTGATTGATTTTATAATTGAGCGAAATTTTACTAAGTACAATTAATAAATGAGTATGTATTGATTGAAATCAGCAAATAGGATTACCGATTCTATGTATGTCACATAATAAATTAACACCTTGCAATCAAATTATTAAAAAAAATTAGTTTCATATCAAAAATGAAATATGCAGCGCAATCGTCAATCTCGAAATTGTCTTAAAACCGACCTTGTAATATCACGACGTATTGTATAGTGTATTTTTCGATCTCTCTTATGATACTCATAATCGTATTCCGTGAA
>JABFQJ010000074.1:0-12051 GCA_022816905.1 Trimorus sp. ZL-2020 | reverse complement strand
GTTAAATTCCCCGTGGCTTGCCACGATTATTGGCATCAAAGCAGAACGGTCCAAAGGAAAATTTGCCGTCAATACCCCGCAGGCTTGCCTCGGGGATAGGCAAATTTAGTTCTGCGTATTTTATTACGACAAGTGCTTGTTCTAGTAGTAATTTAAGAAGTGATTTATTTCCGGATTCGGCAATAGTAGTACAAGATGTAGGAATAGCTAGTGGATGGCGTATAGCAGATGAAGATAATCCGGATGGACTTGCGATGCAAAATAGTGACCTAGCTATTACTTCTGGATTAGCATCATTTGGTACACAAATGGTAGTAATGGTTTGTGGTGTACTGTTTTCCATATGTGCTATCTTTAAAATTCGGGAATATTGTAAAGGTGAAAGAAAAAAATCACTTGATCTTGATGAGATTTATCCGGATGAGGTTCATCATTATAGGCTAAATGATAAATTTACAGGGCATAATGGTAATGTATATCAATATAATGAAGATAAAGATATTTATGAACTTGCCGGTGAAGCTCCTAATTATGTATAGGTTTTAGTGTCATTGTAAGTGAGCTTAAAACTTAAGTAGAGCGTAGAAATCTCATAAAGCAAATTCCTGAGATTGCTTCGTCAATTACTTCGTAATTTCCTCGCAATGACGACTCTCAATCCCCGCAGGCAATCCTCATGCGGGAATAACAAATGAGTCATACAACAAAACAAGACCAGTTTCTCCTCACAATAACGTTTTATAGCATCAAAAAATTCAATGCGTAAAGATATCAACTTCATCCCAGCCGACTAAGTCTAAATTGGCTCTGGTTGGTAGAAATTTAAAGATATCTTGAGCAAGCTCAAATCTATTTTCTTTAACTAACATTTCTATTAAATGCTCTCTTAGCTTATGCAGATAAAGCACATCTTTAGCAGCATATTCTTGTTGGTCAGAAGATAGATTATCAGCACCCCAATAAGAAGATTGTTGTTGTTTGGAAATATTTACTCCTAACAATTCTCTACATATATCCTTAAGCCCATGGCTTTCAGTATAAGTTCTAACTAGCTTTGAAGATATTTTAGTACAAAAGATATTCTCTAAATCAACTCCCAAATATTTTTTTATCGCTGCTAAATCAAACCTTGCGAAATGAAATATCTTGCAACGTTCTTTATCACTTAATAAATTTTTTAGGTTAGGAGCATTATAATTTTGATTTAGAAAATGCACAAGGTGAGCATCACCATTTCCGTTACTAAATTGTAGCAGACAAAGTTTATCTCTGTATAAATTTAATCCCATCGTTTCGGTATCTATTGCTAAATCACCTTCAAGTTCAAAATCATCTGGTAAATCGTTTTGGTAAAGTGTAATAGTCATAATATATTCTTTGGTTAAATTTTAGGTTTTGTGACGGAGTCTATGGTTTGCTATTGGTATTAAAAACTTGTTCGCTTGGAGCTGCTATACCTAAAACTTTGCGTGCTTGTTCATCTAGCATGTCCTTATCTAACGATTCGGTTCTAAGTAGTTTAACGTTATGTTCAAGCTCTACTCGTTCAGCTCGCAATAACTTCAATTCATCATAGGCTTTTTCAAGCTGTCTATTTACTTTTAAATATGCAATAACTCCTTTATTGCCGTAAATGCAGTGAAAAACAAAATATCCTAGCAGCAATGCTAGGAAGATATTTAAAATTATTTTTTTTGTATTATTATTCGAAAGTACTAAATTAAGAATACTCATAAATATAATCCATTTATAAAAAATAATATTGGGGCAGTTAAAATAATACTGTCAAATCTATCTAATACTCCCCCATGACCCGGTATAATATTGCCGCTATCCTTAATATTAAACTTTCGTTTAAAATATGAAATAAATAAATCACTTAGTTGAGCTATTAAAGCTAGCGTACAACTAATTATAAACAAATAAATCCTATTTGAGAAATAGTAATTTTCAATATAAAAACTTGGTATAAAACTAATTAAGGTTGCAACTAAACCTGCCGATAATATTCCTGTAATTAAGCCACTCCAAGTTTTTTTAGGGCTGATTTTTGGAGCAAGTTTTGCCCCGCCAAAGGTTTTGCCGCCAATCATCGCAAATGTATCTACCGACCAAATTATGCAAAAATAAAGCATAATAAGCCAGTTATTTATAGGATTGCTACTTAAAAATATTAATAAGCTTATGGGAATTGGGATAATAATTAACCCTATTATTAGATATATAGTAGAAGAATAGGTCATATCATACCATTCGCTAAGCATCCCTATAGCTACTAATATCATTAAAACATAGAATAAAGGTTTAAGCCATAATATGGCTACCACAAATGATGGTACTAATACTATACCAGACAGTATTCTTAAATATAAATTTGATTTTTGTTTATCTTTTGCCAAACGTCCTTTTCCTTTTTGAATAATTATCTATAGCGTTTATTATGTCTTCTTTATTAAAATCAGGCCAATATTTTTGAGAAAAATATAGTTCAGCATAAGCTGCTTGCCAAAGCAAGAAATTACTAATCCGAAAAACACCGCCAGGTCTTATTAATAAATCTACATCCGGCATTTCCGGATCATATAATGCATTTTGTATATCGCTCTCAAGAATTTCTGTTTTACCACTTGCAATAATTTTAGTGCAAGCATCTGTGATTTCTTGACGACTACCATAGCTAAAAGCTATACAAAGAGTTAATTTATTATTATCTTTTGTCAATTCTATAGCATTATTTATTTGTTTTTGCAATGAGTCGCTTAATAAATTAAGCCTACCTATTACTTTTATTTTAATGCCGTTTTTATGCAAATTATCTAGCTCTTTTTTTAAATAAATGTTTAATAATCTCATTAAAAAAGATATTTCTGTATTTGAGCGTTGCCAGTTTTCAGAAGAGAAAGTATATAGTGTAACATATGGGATTTTAAGGTTAATAAATTCTGGTAATAATTCATGAACTTTATCAGCTCCGGCTCTATGTCCCTCAGATTTAGGTAAGTTATGCGTAGCTGCCCAGCGTGCATTACCATCCATTATTATTGCTAAATGTTTTATGTTAGTCATTATTAAATATATATTTTTGGTTCTTTTTAACGTCATTGCGAGCCACTGAAAGTGGCGTGGCAATCTTATCAGAATGTCCTGAGATTGCATCAAAGCCCTGCTTTCACAAGGCATTATTGCGTAGATCGAAAAACGTGATCGGTGTCATACCGTGGCTTGACCACGGTATCCAGAAAATAATAAAAAATACTAATTTTATTAGTATTTTTAACTGGATCTAGTTCATAAATCACGGGATGGATTCACGCAGGCAATCCCTCCTTGTAATGACGACTATACCAATTTTTAAAGTTCTATCTTAGTATACACAGGAATTTCTACTCTAACCGACAACCCACCTAAATCCTTACTATCTTCTAGATAAAGAAATCCGTTATGATCCTTTACTATCTCATGAGTAATAGCAAGTCCAAGACCTACATTACTTGAATTATCTAACTGCCTTGCTTTATCCGATCTATAAAATGGCTTTAATACTAAAGGTTTTTCTGCATTATCTATGCCGCTGCCATTATCTTCAATGATTATTGATAAGTTAGATGAGTTAGCATTTAACGAAATTCTAACTTTAGTACCATATTTTATAGCGTTACTAATTAAATTAGACAAGGCTCTTTCAAAAGAATGTGGTTTAATTCGAAGTTTTACTCCATCTAATTTAGTAGGGTTTATAAACTTTATATCTATATGTGACCATTTATTTAAAAAAGATTTAATCCAAGATAAAAAAAAACCTCTTTAAATTGTTCTGCACTTTCGCCTCTTGCAAAATCTAGATAGGAGTTTATCATTTGCTGCATAGTTAATATATCTTGCTTTAGACCGTCAGTTTCTTCATTTTCGTCCATTAATTCAAGTTGTAATTTCATGCGTGTTAGAGGAGTCCTTAAATCATGAGAAATCATAGCAAGCATGGTAGTTCTTTTGGTAATTTGCTTTTCTATACGAGATTTCATCTTTAAAAAAGCAAGCCCTGCTTTTCTTATTTCTAAGGCACCTGTAGGCTTAAAATTCTTACTTTTTAAGATACCTCGACCGAATTCATCCATGCTATCTGCAAGAGCAACTATTGATTTAATTTGATTTTTAGAGAAAATAATGGAGATGGAAAGTAATATAATAGTTAAAAATATAATCCATAGAACAAAGATATATACTGTTGGGTTAAGTAATAGTTTGGCTGGAAAAGAAATATTTAATATCTCGTTATTTAGTTCTAATAATATTTGAATTCTGTTTTCCTTAGTTAAGATTATATTTTTTTCATGAATTTTTGTATTTAAAATATTTTTAAATATAGTTAAGGGTTCGTTTAACTTAGGCTGTTTTGCTAATAGTTTTTTATTAGGCTCAAATTGATAAGATAAATTGAGATAATTTTCTGATAAATGTGTTATTTCTTTGGGATTGTCTTTATGCTCTTTAATTAAAGATTCTATTTCATTGATAATAATGGTACTAGTATAATATGAAACATTATACCAATGACGATCATAAAACAAAAATATAGCAACTAGCTGTCCTATCAAAATCGGCATAATTATGATAAGCATAAATCTTAGGAATAAAGTCCTAGGTAATAATTTAGATATTAGGAATAAAGTCCTAGGTAATAATTTAGATATAAAGTGCATATCCCTCATTACGCACGGTTTTTAAATATTTCGGTTCTTTAGGATTATCTTCTAGCTTATTTCTTATTCTGGTAATTTGTACATCAATAGAGCGTTCACTAAGACCTCCCATAATTTTTGAAAGCTCAAGGCGGCTAATAGAAGTGCCAAGACGTTCTATAAATATTTCAAGTAATTTTTGCTCAGTAGAGCTAAGCGGAATTATCTGATCATTTTTAGTAAATTCTTTAGTATTATAATTATAAAAATTATTGCCAAATTTGGTTATATTTTTTTCTTTTTTAGGATTATTATAATTATTGATCAAGTTATTTATACGCAATAATAATTCTCGTGGTTCAAAAGGTTTAATAACATAATCTGACGCACCAGCTTCAAGACCTTTAACACGGTCATCAGCTTCCGATAAAGCAGTTAACATTACTATCGGTATATTATTACCAGCATCCCTAATGGTAGTAGCAAAATCAAGCCCTGTAACGCTTGGTAACATGACGTCTAAAATAATCAAGTCATAATTAGAAGTTTTTAACAAATCCTTTGCCTCTATAGCTGAAACAGCCGTCGATACTAAAAACTCATTTTTATTTAAAAATTGCTTTAAAAGTGCTAATATTCTGGTATCATCATCAACAATTAGGATATGTGCCTTATATTCTTGCATATAAATTCGTTTAATTTGAAAAATTGACAGTGTTCTGTCATCCCGTGGCTTGTCCACGGGATCCAGAAAAATAATAAAAAATACTAACGTATTTTTAACTGGACCCCGTGGACAAGCCACGGGGTGACACCGAGAGTGCTTTTCAATTCACTATGCGGAAATAACATAATTACTCTAGTACAAATAACAATTAATAACAATGACAAAAAATTCAGAAAATAATCTTTGGTATATTTGGATTAATGGTGAGTTAGTTCCTTATGAACTTGCTACAGTGCATGCTTTAACTCATAGTTTGCATTACTCAGGATCAGTATTTGAGGGTGAGCGGGCTTATAATGGGAAAGTTTTTAAACTTAAAGAACATACTGAAAGATTGATTAAATCAGCAGAAGCTTTAGGATTAAAAGTGCCTTATAGTGTGGAAGAAATTATAAAAGCTCATGAATTATTAATAGAGAAAAATAAGATTCAGGATGCATATATAAGACCGCTTGTTTGGTGTGGGAGTGAGTCTTTAAATATTATTAACCCTAAATTGTCGACTAACGTTTTGGTTGCGGCTGTTCCCTCTATGCCACGAGCATTTGTTGCAGGATTTAATTTGCATGTAAGCAGATGGTGTAAAGCTGCACCTAATATGATGCCAGTGCAATCTAAATCCGCTGCTCATTATAACATGGCAATAACAAGCAAGAAAGAGGCTAAAGACCTTGGCTATGATGATGCATTATTACTTGATTATGAGGGGTATATTGCGGAATGTACTACAACAAATATTTTCTTTGTTAAAGATAATGTGCTATATACTCCAATTGCTGATAGATTTTTAGATGGTATAACAAGACAAACTATTATTGAAATTGCAAAAAATTTAGGATTAGAAGTAAAAGAAGAGCATCTAAAATTAGAACAGATAGAAGATTTTACCAGCTGTTTTGCTACTGGTACAGCAATTGAGGTGCAGAATATTAATTCTATAGATTTTGGTAATAAGAAAATTATTTTTAATGATCATAAAATTGCAGATGTTTTGAAAGAAGAGTATGGTAAAATTGTGAGGGGGTAGTATGTCATTCCCGCGTAGGCGGGAATCCAGTAAAAAATACAAACACAAAAAGCTCGATTTATCTCGCTTTATGCTGGATTCCCGCCTACGCGGGAATGACATTGAAGCCATGCAACAATATATCCTCGCAATGACAAAACAACATAAAAATGAAAAACAATGAATAATATATTTAAGGGTTTGATTACAGCAATAATAACGCCGTTTAAAGATAATAAACTAGATTTAGATGCTTTAGAAAAGATTTTAAACCATCAAATAAATGCTGAAGTGAATGCCATAGTAATAGCAGGTTCAACAGGTGAGGGAAGTAGTTTAAGCTTTGAAGAGTATAAATTATTATTGCAGACGGCTAAGGATATTATAAATAAGCGTATTCCTGTAATTAGCGGATGTTCTTCAAATAATACTGTGTGTGCAATAGAGCTTGCTGCTGAATCTACAAAAATCGGAGTTGACGGCTTTATGATTAGTCCGCCGTCATATTTGAAGCCTACTCAAGGTGGGATCTATAAACATTTTGAAGCAATACATGAAGCTAGTAATTTGCCGATTATGCTATATTCAGTTCCAGGTAGAACCGGAGTCGATTTTGCCGATGAAACGATATTTAAGCTCGCTAAGTTACCTCGTATTTTAGCTTTAAAAGATGCAGGAATAGATTTGGAAAGACCGCTTAGAATTAAATCTGTAATTAATAAAGAATTTAATCTATTATGTGGTAATGATGATTTAAGTCTTGCTTTTAATGCTCAAGGCGGAGTAGGGTGCGTGTCCGTAGCTTCAAATATTACCCCTAAAATGTGCAAAGAGCTTCAAGAGAAATGGCACAATAATGATGTTAAAGGAGCTTTAGAGATTCATCAAAGATTATTACCTTTATATAAAGCGTTATTCGTAGAATCAAACCCAATTCCAGTTAAGTACGCTATGCATTATTTAGGATTCTGCACAAACGAAATTCGTTTGCCTTTAACTGAAGCAACAGATACAACTAAAAAACAAATTGAGGAAATTATAACATCCTTATCTATAAAAGTATGACGGAATATAAGAAAATTATTGCACAAAATAAAAAAGCTCTCTTTAATTATTTTATTGAGGAAAGACTAGAAGCAGGTATTGTATTAAAGGGTAGTGAAGTTCAATCATTGCGTCAAGGTAAAGCATCTATAGAAGAGAGCCATGCAGCTGATACGGGAAATGAGGTATTTTTGTATAATTGTCATATTGCAGAATATGAAAAGGCAAATAGGTTCAATCATTCTACCAGAAGACCACGTAAATTGTTATTGCATAAGAAAGAAATAAACAAAATTATCGGTAAAACTAAAATAAAGGGTTATACTCTAGTTGCCTTGTCTATGTATTTTAACAAAAAGAACAAAATAAAAATTGAGCTTGGCATTGCTAAAGGTAAAAAATTACACGATAAAAGAGAATCAATTAAAGAAAAAGATTGGAAGAGAGATCAGAGTAGATTGATCAGACAGAAGTAAAGGGTAAGGTATAGTTGTCACCCCATGATTTATTCACGGGGTCCAGGAAAAAATATGTAATATTTTTTATTGTTTTTCTGGATCTAGTTAGCAAGCCACGGGATGACACAGTAGGAGTTGCATCTCCTTGCAATGACGTACCTTAGCCCGAAACAAAATAAAATTAATTTTAAAGGTTATTTATGCAGCATATTGTTGGAAAGATATTAGTTATATTTGTAGTAGTTATAGGAGTTTTATTTATTTTTAAGACTATAAAAACTTCTTCTACAAAACCTGTTTCCATAGAAGTTAAACAAAATGAAGAGCCGAAACAATGTGAAGAAGAAAGAGTTAAGAAGATTATCGAAGAATATTTACTTAATACTCCTGAAATAATAATACAATCAATAGAAAATCTACAAAAGCGTAAAGTACAAGAAAGTGAAACCAAAGTTAATAGCTATATTAAGGATAACAAATTAGATATCGAGAATAGCCAAAATTTTCCTGTCATAGGTAATAAAGACGGTGATGTAACTATAGTTGCTTTTTATGATTATTCTTGTTCCTACTGTAAAAAAGGTGATGTTTCTTTAAATGAGTTATTACAAAATGATCCAGAAGTGAAAATTTTGTTAAGACCATTACCTATCCTTGGTGATGCTTCTGATTATTTAGCAAAAATAGCTTTAGCAGTTTATAAAATTAACCCTAGCAAATTTAAAGCTGTCCATAGTGAATTAATGAAGATAAGAAATGTTTCTAAAGAAACTGTCGAAGAATTATTAGCCAAAAATGACTTAAATATCACGGAAGTTGAAGAGATAGCTGACAGTTCTGATATAAGAGATTTAATCGCTCAAAATATGCAGATAGCTAGAAATCTTAAAATTCAGGGTGTACCTGCATATGTAATTAATGCTAGGTTAATCCCTGGGTCAGTAGATTTCCCTCAATTATTAAGCATAGTCAAAGAAATTAGAGATAGTAAGGATTCCTAATTAAGCCTTGTGGGTCAAAGTCGTCATTGAGAGGAGATGCAAATGTAATTTTCTCGTCATGACGGAAAAGCTGATCCATTTTTATTAATATTATGGTCAATTTTCAAATTAAACTTCGTCTACCAACTTTTCATTTATTAGCAGTATATACTTGACAATATGCTTTTAGATTGTTAATATCCTTATTACATATATTAAAGCTTTATAAAGCTAACAAATAAAATTAATTCTTCAAGCCACAAGAATAAATCTAAAAATCTAGTTTGATTCCTAATTTAAAACAAACGTAATATTTCCTCTACATTTAAGGAATTAAATTTTTCATTCATGTCAACTATAATCTATTATAATAAAAATAATGAGTATAACTAATAAAGAATCCCCAGAACAATTAAATAACCCTGAATTTAATAATCATTATGCAGAAAACGGCAATATAATTAATTTAAAGGAATTAAAACGTAAATTGCCTGAAGAATTGCAAGCTCAAGCAGAAGAGCTAAAAATTGAAAATGTTAGTTCTTTGCGTAAACAAGAATTAGTTTTTGCAATTTTAAAGAAATCTGTAGAGCAGGGTGGTTCAATAGTAGGCGAGGGAGTACTTGAAGTTTTGCCTGACGGGTTTGGCTTTTTGCGTTCTCCGGAAGTAAATTATTTAGCAGGACCTGATGATATTTATATTTCTCCAAGCCAGATTCGTCGCTTTGGGCTTCGTACTGGTGATACTGTGGAAGGACGAATCAGAGCTCCGAAAGAGGGTGAGCGTTATTTTGCTCTACTTAAGGTGAATAAAGTAAATTTTGAAGATCCTTCAAAAGCTTATCACCGTGTCAATTTTGATAATCTCACCCCTTTATATCCTGATGAAAAATTAGGTCTAGAGCTTGAAGACAACAGCAAAGATTTTAGTACACGTGTTATTGAGCTAGTCGCACCAATGGGTAAAGGTCAGCGTGCTTTAATAGTTGCACCACCCCGTACTGGTAAAACTGTGTTACTACAAAATATCGCACATGCTATTACTACCAATAATCCAGAAGTATTTTTAATTGTGTTGTTAATAGATGAAAGACCGGAAGAGGTAACAGATATGCAACGTTCTGTGCGTGGTGAGGTTGTTAGCTCTACTTTCGATGAGCCAGCAAGTAGACACGTACAGCTTGCGGAAATGGTCATTGAAAAAGCAAAGCGTTTAGTAGAACATAAAAAAGACGTAGTAATTTTAGTTGATGCTATTACACGTCTTGCTCGTGCTTATAATACTGTAGTGCCGTCATCTGGTAAGGTATTAACTGGTGGTGTTGATGCTAACGCACTTCAGCGTCCGAAAAGATTTTTTGGTGCTGCAAGAAATATTGAGAATGGTGGTTCACTTACCATAATCGGTACGGCTTTAATTGAAACAGGCTCACGTATGGATGAGGTGATTTTCGAAGAGTTCAAAGGTACAGGTAACTCTGAGATAGTACTAGATCGTAAGATTGCTGATAAACGTATTTATCCTGCTATTGATATAACTAGATCAGGAACTAGAAAAGAAGATTTATTAGTTGATAAAATAGTGCTAAATAAAATGTGGGTTCTTCGCCGCATCATCGACCCAATGGGTAGCAGTGAAGCAATAGAATTCTTGCTTAAAAAGCTAGAACATACTAAAACTAATAATGAGTTTTTTGAGATGATGAAAAGCCCAGCAGAACGTAAGTAGGTTTTGGGGTCATCCCGTGGTGGCATTGCCCGCATGGATCAAAAAATGTCCTAAGTGTCATCTAGTTGCTTGACCACGGGATCCAGAAAAATAACTAAAAATATCAATATTATTGATATTTTTAACTGGACCCCGTGAATAAATCACGGGGTGACACAGCAGGCTTTGCCTCCCCTCGCAATGACAAAAAACTAAAAAATATATTGCAAAATGAATATAACACCTGATTATTTAATTGAAAGAAAACAAATAAAGGCTCGTTTATTAGTCTGGAAGTTAATAGCAATTATTTTAATTGGTGTTTCATTCTTCTTAATTTGTAAAGATTTTGTTCCAACGGAAGTTTTAGCCAATAATAATGATGATTATATAGCTTCGGTATTAATTGACGACATAATACTTGAAGATGAGAAGCGTGATAAAAAGCTTAAGAAAATTGTTGATGATTCTCATATTAAAGCCTTAATAGTTAATGTAAATTCCCCAGGTGGTACAGTAGTAGGATCAGAAAAAATTTATAATATTTTGCTTAAAATATCCGAAAAGAAGCCAGTAGTTATAGTTATGGGAACGATGGCAGCAAGTGGTGGTTATTTAATCTCTCTTGCGGGTGATTATATCATTAGCCATAACGGAACTATTACAGGTTCAATTGGGGTAATATTACAGACTGCTGAGGTAACTGACCTTGCACAAAAACTTGGAATTACTTTTCTTAATTTTAAATCAGGTGAGCTTAAAGCTGCCCCAAACCCTACTGAAAAACTTACTGAAAATGTAAGGGTAGCGGTTATGGAAAATATAGAAGATACTTACAATTTTTTCATTGAACTCGTTGCTGAAAGACGTAAAATTCCTATAGATGAAGTCAAAAAACTCGCTGATGGCAGAATATATTCAGGACGTCAGGCTGTAAAACTAAAGCTGGTAGATAGTATAGGTAATGAGGATACAGCCTTAAAATGGTTGCAAGATGAGAAAAAAATCGATGCTAAATTAACAATTAAAGACTATCAGCTAAAACCAAAACCTAAATTAGTGGAAATGATGCTTGAAGATTTCGACAGTTTAGTCCCTAGTTTTTTCAAAAATAGTTTTAATGGAATTAAGGCAATTTCTAATCATGGCTACTAAAATTGATTTAATAAATAAAATACATAAGCAGCTGGATTATCTTTCTAAAGAAGATGCTAGTGATTCTGTGAATTTAATCCTTAATTATTTGAGCAATTCTCTTAAAGAACAAAACCGTATCGAAATCAGAAATTTCGGTAACTTTTCTATCCGCACACGAAAATTTCCTCACTACATGACAATTTTTAGAGACGCAAGGTTAAAAGGTTGATTTTTACTGATAATTTATGATGATAAAGTCAAAAATCCTTGGTTAACATATGACAGATCACTCCGCTCCTTTAGTCAAATTAT
>JABFQJ010000073.1:0-12054 GCA_022816905.1 Trimorus sp. ZL-2020 | reverse complement strand
ATATTATTAAAAACATGCATTCAATATAGTATTATCAATAGTAATCTAAACTCATCATAATCTTTATTACTCTTAAATATATTACAAAACATTTACATAATTTACATAAACTATTCAATTCAAAACATTTCTGTTTACAAAACCCTAATAAAAAAACCCATATAGGAACCCATGAGATGACCCATGTGGGAACACATATGGGAACCCATGTGGGGACCTATATATGAAATTGGCACCGGTACCCATATGGGTACCCATGTGGGTTCTTAGATCGGTTCCTATATGGATTTCTTAAAATTTTTCAAAAACATTAAAATTTTTTGTAAATTGTAAAAAAAACAACATTAAAAAAATTGTCAGATTTCTTGTACTTTTGACCAATAGGAACAAAGAAACGCAATTTAATACGACGACCAAATAATAATAATAAAAATAATGTTTTTAATTGTAAATCGAGTAGACCAAAAGTAGAACTAATTAGGCTCTCGTGCTGAAAGCTGTCGCTTTCGGCAACTCTAACCTAATACGTTCTTTTTTGCGCAAACTACACTGACGTGAAACAAGTCGCACTGGCCTCGGGCGCCGGTGGCGCATTCGGACGTAATATACTTTTACTATATTTTGATAACCAGTACACTGCATTTTCAACGTGGGAAAACGACCTAATATAAAATTCTTTCTCGGATTATTGGATAATCCGAAAAATCATCCAATCAAATTGCTCAGAATCTTCTATTATAGTCAAGAAAAACAGACCCAATGAGTTAATAAACAAAATGTAGTAATCATTGACTTTTTATTAGTCCTTACATGTGAATACAATTAGGAATATTACATATGAACGTATTGTTGTTACACCGTATTTCAATACATGGTTTCGAAATTTCCATCGTGTGTATTACAGCTGTATGTTCGTTTACCGATACTATTTTTTGTAATTGTGGATATAAATCGAACGCATTTGTTGTATCTACAAACTTAACAACAGTCAATTCAGTCCCATTTGCTTTATCGCAAATGAATTGTTGGCATACGACTATTTTACCATTTGCAAGAATGGCATACGAATTATTTGTTCTACGGTTTTCCTTATTGCTTGTGGCATATAAACATTTATTCATTACAATTTTGTTATAACTACTCGAATTGTTCAGAGATAAACCATATTTATTTAAAAAGTTATGACTTGGTATATAGGGCTTACCAAAATATCTGCATAGGTTGGTTTTATATGTCGTTTTTCTCTGTTTTCTACAATTAAGTTTTTCAAGATATTTTGGAGTGAAGATCGAACAGTTTTTATTTTGATTTAGACTTTCAACTAACGAAAAGCTTTTTTGGAAATTTAAGTATCTACATATTTGGTGAATAACACCATTAGCCGCGTGTATGGTTCTCAGTAATTCACCATTTTGGTTTTCGAATGGGTAACAGTTATGTGACCATAAGGGTCCCCAATTGTAAACGGAATTTGGTAAATGTTGCAGCTGATGTACGTTATACGTTAATGCTTGTATGCCATACAATTGTTCGGCGTCAAATAGAAAGACATGAAGCAATTCAGAACTTCTATTAAGTTGTTCAATGGAAATATCTTTTTCTAACAAAATAAATAAAGCTTCGACTAAACACAGCCAGTGTTTTACAAATTTATAAGGCAACACATTGTGTAAAACAGGTGTACTATAATAAAGTGTCCAGTTTTCAAAGTCACGCGCACTCCAAAATTTTCTCTCATAAATTGAACGTGTTAAGCGACCAACTTGCGAATGCGATTTTATATATAAAAGTGTCTTATTTGCTTCTTGAATTTGATCGTTAGAGAGACAATATGGTTTTTGACGATGATCAAACCAATATTTGGCAAATTGTCGACTGACACCTAAGGCAACATTATGCATATAATCAACGGAAAAGCCATCGATTATATCAAACGAATCAATGCGATTCAAGAGTGACACGTGAGTAAAACCTTTCGCTAGTTCAAAATTCCCTTGTATCGCTTGTTCCATATGATCCAAGGCTTGCAGTTGGTGCCTTTCAGTTGGGGTTACGTCCATTACAGGATACTTCATGCAACGGTTTTCACTGGACCATATACCAGGGTGCAGACACCAACTGCAGCCAAAATGCCCGTTAAATTGTTTTATTCCTTGCATACTCGGTCGAGCCGCAGAATCAACGCAACATGATACAAGAAAAATTTTAATCAAACGACTCGCGTTTTCAATTTTACACGTAATTCCAGTCGTTGATAATGTTTCGAAATAATGGACAATTGGTTTTAGAAACGTATTCATTGGTGGTTTTTCTTTCCCAAACCATAAAGCGCTTACGATTGCATTTTGTAATCTTTCTTCTATGGGGATTTCATTAATAATTATCTGAAACGGCCATATTGCAATTTTTGACGAATTGAACACGGGGCTTCCATCTGCGTTAAAAATGGCCGTCGCGTAATTGTGTCGATCATTATCTGAAAGCGTGTTTACAAAGTCTTTATACTTTTTTCCATCATATATATCCCGCAACAAATTACTCGGTCTTCTTTTTTCAATTACATCTTTGTAATAACTTTCGTTTTTCTCCAATAACTTTTGGACATCCCGTGCAATGTCAAACGTTACAAAATATCCTGTCTCATGTATTTTTTTCAAATCGATTTCGATTGTACATTTCTGACATACTATAGATCGTTTGTTTTTACATTCTTCATATAAAGAGCACTCACCCGCATAAGTTTTGCAAGTTGGACAAGAGACATGCAATTTTGTACCGTTATTTTTATTAAACAATTTATCGATAATATAATTTGACATTGGCAGTATAGGAGTTGTGAAGATGTTATTAATTAGGGTAAAAATGTCTGAAATCTGGTCACGCGAGAACCTATGAGTAATGGCAAGTTTCATTACCATTACAATAATATCGCTCCTACTTATACAAGTTGGTGTATCAATTTTGTTAAAGCAATTTTCACTTTTTAAAAACTGAAATAAATCCTTGAACGGGGCTTCCTCTTCATCAAATTCTTCAAACTCGGATGAATATTCGTCCTCAAATGGCGTTGATGATTCAATCATCGATGGCGATGATTTATCTTGATGAATGTTCTGAAAATTTGTATCATGTTATTCAGTTTGAATATTCAATTGAAAAAAACTCCTGAACTGTAAATTACACAAAACAATTTTACGCGACATAGGTACCCTATCAGCACATAATATTAATTAATATTCCTGGAATGTTCGTGGAATATTTTTATGTCCTAATAATATTCCTATAACATTATTTAATATTATGTGCTGATAGGGTAGCGGAGAAAGTAATAGATTCTCGTGCCATAAGCTCCCAGGTAGAAATTTACATTACAAAATTAATCAAAATGTAACAAAGTGAAATTCAAAACATATTTTTCAATAAAATCCATCGAAAGATCTGAAACGTCTAAGATTATACTACATTTCAACTCAGTTTTCGCGCAAAATAAAAGATGTCCTTTTTCATAAAAAAACAGATTCAACATACCAAGTCAACGTGAATCTCACAATGAACCCCAACAGAACCATGATAGATTTTAGGTAAAAATACGTTCGTCATAGATAGCTTGAACGTTGAAATGTCCGGGACTTATGTAGAAATTATGTATAAAATATATAAATTACATAAAATAGATATTTTTTACATAATTTCTATGTAAGTGCCCGGACATTTCTACGTCCAAGCTATGTATGATGAACATACTTCTACATAAAATCTATCATGGTTCTGTTGGGGAACTCACCGTAATATTCAATGTTGATTGAGTAATGAAACCAAGCGAAAAATAATGAAATAAAAATAAAATGAAATAAAATGCCCAGTACACGAAAACCAATTCAAAAACGGGATTCAAGGTCATGTCGAACGGGAGGAGCAAGTTCGAATCGGGACTTCGGCGCGAAAAGTAATATTTCGATAATTAAGAAAAAAATAGCAATCAGATGTTGATTTGCTGACCAGAGCGAGATTCTGCATAAAATTTAGCGTGTTTTGAACCAACTTTCGATTATTTTCGAATAATGAATAATAAATTTCATGGAAAGCGCAAGCGAAACGAGCGTTAAGATTTATTATGAATATAAATATTTACTTCAATCGCTGCTGTTTCCTCATTTTGGAAAAGTTGTGGTACCGCTACTTCAATTGATACGTCAAGATCTTCATCCATTCTAAAGTCTAAGTGACTTGCAGAGCAAACTGGAGTTGTTTCTGAATACGTACGCATTTCAATATTGCCCTGAGCCTGTAATAATTATAATTCATGGCGGATTGCATGGATGCGTCAAGCGGATTACAAAAAATGATCCAGTACATTTCCCGGAAATTCCCGCACGGAAGAAAATATGAGAAAAATAAGCGTTGATGTATATTTATTAGGGGTGGTCCAATTTCCCCAAATGTTAAACTTCCCACCGTACAGTTTTCCCAAAAAATAAACACCCAAATTTTAAATGGGTGTTTGGCCCATCGTTGTAAAAATTCATAGAAGATGAACTATAATTCCGGTTTAAAATTTTGAATCCTCCATAAGGCAGGTTATATGCATTTTTTTATTAAAGTTCATTATCTATGAATTTTTATAACAATGGGCCAAACTTGGAAGATAAACATTTGGCCTATTTAAAATTTGGGTGTTTGTTTTTTGGGAAAACTGTACGGTGAGAACTTTAACATTTGGGAAAATTGGACCACCCCTATTTATTATGTATTTTCAAATATATTTCAAATATATACAAAATACTAAACTTTGCCAAAATATATATATGTATGTACATTTTGGTGTCATTTCACTTTTTTAGATACAATACTCTCGTGAGTTTTGCGGAACCGCAAACGAACGTTCGTTTTCGGTTCGTTTCAGTTCGTTTACAGTTCACCTTGGGATCGCTTTTGGTTCGTTTAGGGTTGTCGGTTAAAATCACGTAGTAAATGCATAAACACAATATCTGTAGATAAACATTTTTCGAAATATCTCAAATTTTCAAAATTTCTTAATTTTTTTTAATTCATCAAATTTTTTAAATTGTTTAACTATTCAACATTTTTCGAATTTCAAAAATTTCTCAAATTTTTAAATTTTCTCAATTTTTCAAAATGTCTCGAAATTTCCAAAAATTTACGAAGTGTCCAAATTTCTCAAATTTTTAACATTTCTTCAATTTAAAAACATTTTCAAATTTGTTATAAATTTTGAAAAAGCGTGAAAAGTAGAGTATTTGTGAAAATTTGAGAAATGTTGAATATTTGAGAAGTTGTGAAGGGAAAGTTTGAAAATGTGAGAGAAATTGTGACAATTTGAGATGTTTTGAAAATTTGAGATATTTGGCACATTCGAGAAATTTGATAATTTGATAAAGTTTGAAAATTCAAGACATTTTGACAATTATATAAATTTTGAAAATTAGAGAAGTTTTGACAATTTGATAAAGTTTGAAAATTTGAGAAATTTTGACAATTACATAAATTTTGAACATTCGAGAAATTTTGAAAATTGTTAATCGAGAGATATTGCGTTCATGCATTTACTACGTGATTTTATCCGAGAACCCTAAACGAACCCAATGCGTTCAAAGGCAAACTGTAAACGAACTGAACATGAACCGAACGCGAATGTTCGTTTGCAGTTCCGCCAGACCCACGAGGGTAATATACACTCAAAGAAAGACTTGCTACTATTTTGATTTATGAACAGCATGAATTTAGATATAATCAATTCATCACAACAAATTTATCGTTATTCTAGCCTTTTCTACTCGAGAAATTGGAATCTGTCTGACAAATTGATCCGATCTATATTGATTTTATGAAAGCTTTTAATAACGTCGGACAACAAATTTCCCGTTCATATTCTTGAACAATTCCTGCACATTTGACAAATCTCGTTTTCCCATTTTTCAGTTTCACTTGACATCCCGAATATAAATGGCTTCATCTAAATTGCAATTATCGACAAAATTAGCGATTGTAGAAATATGAACAAAATCTATTGCACAAAAAGATACACAACTATTATTATAGCGCATTACAATGGATCGTGCGCGCGATATAGTAGTAATGAAAATAGAAAAAGAAAGAAATAATAAGTAATTTGAAGAATAACCAAAATTATACTTGACATACCATTTGATCACAGCATTCTGCAAGAAGTAATTTCTTTTTCCGTATGTACGTGCTTTTGGGTACAGGAATATCAGGTTGATCACGATTTAGATATTGTTTATATCTTTTATAAGGTCCATCCATGTTTTTATGCTTCTAAAATGAAAACGTCAATTAATAAGTATGGAACAAAATTGTGAAGGTCTCCTACAAAAACCTGTAAAAACATTTACAGGTTTTTTTTTAAACAGCGTTACTTCGTTACAAACGCAATTTATCTCAATTACATCTTTATTGCAAATACAATTTACCTCCACCATCGTATTATCCCAGAAGAAATTTACTAAAACTTTGTTTGTTTGTTTGATTAAGTTTTTTGTTTAAGTTTTTTTGGTTCAGTTTTTTACAGTATTTGTTTAAGTTTTTTAAAGTAGAATGAAATGACTAAAATCTTTATATAAAACAAGTTTTTATTTTTATTTTTGATCGTGAATTAAAATAGTTAAATTTTTGATCATGAATAGCATGAAAGTATGGCTTATCATAATGTTTAGTAACAAAAAAATGGTAAGTCATCATTGGCAAAAACAATATTGGATAACGATATGGTACAGGACAAATAAAAAAAAATAAACATGAAAATGAAATTATCAGTCTGTATTTATCTATTTGTATAATTGGATATTGTTGTCCAAAAATAATATTTGATTCCAGTCGAAAATATTATGTAACCCAGTATACAAAGTAGTCAAATTATAATAATGATTCTCAATAACACATTGAGATCAATTTTACAATATGCATCTTTAAAACTCATAAAAATTAGTCACATTAAATCTAACATACGAGTTTAATGACATAAAAAACCAAACTGAAATTTCGAGCGCGTACAATCATCTTTTATGGGTAAAATTTGAAATATTTGAATTCACATCAGCACTGTATTAATTAACGAAGCATTTACATTCAGTCAGAAATTGATTCGTTAGAAAGTAATCTGGGAAAATAGTATAATATTATGACTATTTTTACAAGTTACAAAATGTTTCTCTGACTTGTTTCAAAAAAGACAAAATTTTGGATCGCAATTCCACATTCTATTTGTTATTGTTATTGTTTTTTTGTTATTTTTTTTGTTTGTTATTGTTAACATTTTATTGTTACCGACATGTTGGTTATAAAACCTACCAGGAAAAAGTGAATCTCAACCCCTTGTTCAATGATTTGGCGATCTTTCTCGGCGAGTGTCCTCGAATATTCCTCGGTGATTTGAGATGTCGGACAAAGTATGCACACGAAAGATGTTCGGCACGGGTTTTTGGGTGCCCGGAACTTCGCTGGAAAATATCGCCACACGTGGCGACAAGGGAATCTCGCCAGAAGTCGAAGGAGAGAACTCGGCACGCGTGTCACTCGCGCGGGAATAAAGTTCATAAACTAACCTCCAGGAGTATGCATTCGGGCAGCCGAATAAACCCATTGGCCGATTCATCCCGCGGGAATTTCAAATGGAACTAAGAAAATATCTATTTAACCGTTCACATTAATTCAATTAAAATATTAAGTTAGATTTTAAATGAGGCGTACCACGCGAGTGCACCATGGCGCCGTTAGATGGCGCTATGTCGCTGCGCATGCGCAATACAAGTCGTGTCGTAGCAAGATTGCCGGTCCCGACTTCGTGTTCTTAGCGAACGTCGAGTCAACTTTAGTTAAGATTGAGTTTCAAGGTGAAAACATGGGAAACATAAGAAACAGGTGATTTATTTTCTTGGTGTGAAAATGGATGAACAAAGTGATCCAATATCTCACGCATATATCCTGTATTGCAAAACGCGCAAAACGAGCATAGTTCCCATTTCATCTATAATATTAAAAAATAAGAAGGAATTCGCTCCGGCAGATACGAATGACTATGATACATTAAACAAATATCGAGTTGTAAATGAGAGAGTAAAGTCAGGTTATGAAGAATGTATCATATTATTATTGGCAGGTATTGTAATAATTTTTTTCTATTTACCTACTATTGTTTTTGTTGATTTGTTTAATGTCTGTTTGTTGTGCTTGTATTGTACTAATGTTTTTGTTATTTTATAACTCATTTTTCAATTTAAAAAATATTTTTATTGTTGCAAAATTTATTTAAGATATATAAAATTTTTTTTCTATTTCCTATTATTTTTGTTGTTTTATACGTTATTTATCAATTTTTAAAACATGTTTATCGTGGCACAATTTTATTATTAAACGTGTTTATTATCATTTTGATAATATTCTATACACATTTTATTGGGAATTAGAGAAATGTATATTTCATTTTCAGGTAAAAGGTTCTGTTTTTCTATGAAGTAGAATATCAATTGTATATACACAGTGTTTATTTTGACTTGGCATGAGAAAGTAACTCGTAAGAATCACGTCGAAAATAAAACTTCGATGTGTAATTTGCGAGTTATTTTGATACGTTAGAATAGTTTTAGCAACAACTAGCGACTTTAGTCTTAACATTTCCAAGTATTTACTTATATGTGAACTGTTATGTATGAACATGAGTAAAATGCGTACACTTATTGGAATAAAATTATTATTTAAACTATTTATTTTATTAATTTATTAAGTTTAATATTATTAAGTTAATTAATTTCAATTTTCACTTCTATATTGGAAAATATTCACATATATAAATATGTGAATATTTCTGTGTTGTATTTCTGTTTCATTTGAACCATATTTTAATATATGGATATAATTAAAATGAAATAAAATGAAACAAAATTAAATATAATTACATAAAATAAAATGCGAACATTCGTCTGCATTCCACCTTCATTCCACCTTTACTCTACCCTCATTCCATCTGTGTATATTTTCTTATATATTTCTTATATATTTTCTTATATATTTCTTATATATTCTTATATAAGAATATATAAACATTTTTCAAAGAATGAAGGTGGAATGGAAGTGCAATTAAAGGGAATAAAGGAGAATTGACGGTGAAATGAATGTAGACTGAACGTGGAATGGTCGTGTAATTTACATAGAATGTAGGTGGAATGAAGAGGGCTTAAAGGTGAAATGAATGTACAATGAACGCCAAATGTGAGTAGGATGCAGGTGGATTGAAGGTGGAATGTAGGTGGAACGAAGGTAGATATATAATGTAGATGAATGAAATAGAATAAGGGGGAACGAAAGAGCAATCGAAGGTTATAAAGGGGGATTGATGATGGAATAAACTTTGAAGTAAAGAACATTCGTGGAATGAACATGGAATTTATATGATATGTAAGGTCTAATGAACGCGAAATGCAGATGGGGTGAATGTAGAAAGAAGGTAGAATAAAGGTGGAATGTAGGTGGAATAATGGTAGAATGAAGGAGGCGTGAAGGTGAGGTGAAAGTGGGGTGATAGTGGAATGTAGGTGGAATGAAGAGTTTAAGTGGGATGAAGCTGGAATGCTGATGAAAGAAATAAAATAAAAGAAAATGGAAGTGGAATTAAAGGAAATAAAAGGGGATTGAAGGTGGAATGAACGAGAAATGAATGTGGAATGTAGGGGGAATGAAGATAGAATCCAGATAAAGGAAATGGAATAAAAAGCGGAATGAAAGTGGAATTAAAGGTTATAAAGGGGGATTGACGGTGGAATGCAAGTGGAATAAAAGTGGAATTAACTGAAATCGAGGAAGAATGAAAGTGGAATAAAGAAGATTGAAATTGAATGAAGGTGGATGAAAATGAATCAAGGGGAAATGAAAATGAATCAAGGGGAGACATGTAGAATGAAGGGGAAATAAAATAGTATATTTCTAACCAAGGGAGTAAAGCGGAGTTTTGCTCCCCGAGGTTATAACGATATTTTTCGTTGCACATGCAAGTAGAAGTCGAGTTATGCTCTCTGAAATTGCGGGAGAAAAAATATATTGTATTCCCTAGGGAGTAAAACGATCTCCGAGGGAGTAAAGTATAGTTTTGCTCCCTAAATTCAGGGAGTAAAGCTCGACTTTACGAGCATGTGTGACGAAAAGAATTATAAATGCATTCCCATGGGAAATCAGAGGATCGAAAGTTGGAATCAGGTGGTAAGCAAGATGGAAACAAGTTGGAAGCAAGTTGGAAGTAAGGTGAAATCAAGGTGGACTGAAGTCTAATGAAAGAGATGCAGGGGATTGAAAGTGGAATGAAGGAGGAATGAAGGGAAATGAAGTGGAATGATGGGGGAGTGAAGAATAATGAAGGGGAATGAATGGGAAAAGGGGAAACATTAATAAACATATGAAAATGATGACTGCGCGCCTGGTGTAGCCTCATCATCTAGTTTATATAAATTGTAAACAAATTCGAACTAATTCAATCATTTTTAAACATATTGAAACATCATGATGTTTTGTTTAAAAGTTAGAACAGCTGGAATTTTTTAACTGTTCAAATTGTTCGAACAATTAGCAACCTTAATAAATAGTATTTCACTATAAATAATTTTCATTGCGTCATTTTTTAAACAGACAGTGAAAATGAAATAAAGGAGAGGCTTGAGAGGCCTCCACGCATTAAAATCCCGTCATCTAGGGTTATAAAATCCTTGTCAATAGACTCAACTGATTCGGAGAGTGAAACGACTCCTTCAACGTCTAGTGAAAAAGAGGTTCTTATTATAATTTTAAAGTCATCGTACATATTGACCAATTGTCAATGTAAATAGAACATGTTTATAAAAAATTTATCACTTATGTTATTTGCAGAATTATCAGGATATATTACAAAAAAAAAGGCAATTTCTGAGAGGACGAAGATTGTTTCCTGAATCTGATACAGAAGTAGTGAGTATTTAATATTATGTATGATGACAAAAAAACAACATTCCAGCGTAGCATTCAAACATATTTCGTTGTTAACTTTTGTGGAGAAAAGACGCAACTAGTAGTATAGAAAATGTTTTGAATTTTTACACGATTTAAGGCGATTCTTCAATTCTAGAGTCCCGGAGTTAGGGTCTTTTGTATTTATAATTCAGAAGATTATTTCTTTATTTTTATATACAATCCAACGATTCTTTGATGATGGGAGAATACAATCCTCAAAGAATATTTCACTTTTGTTCATTATAGTGATCTGATAAACCGTACGCGTTTTTTCAAAATATGAGCTAAACGCGTACGGTTTGTCAGATCACTATAATGTACAAAAGTGAAATATTCTTTGAGGAATGGATTCTCCCATTATCTAAGAATCGCTGGATTGTTTATAAACATAAACAAATAAACTTCTGAATTATAAATGGAAAAGACACTAACTTTGGTACTCAAGACATGAAGCATCACCTTAAGATCGTCTTGAAAGGGAGATTACCGACATTAAAAAGTTCTCAAAATATTGCTAAATGACATTTTTTAGATTCATTCCTGAACCAGAGCGAAATTTGTTCTTTTTTCACACTTTATTCACAAACAAATTTTTCGTCTGGAATTTTAGAAGAATAGTGCTTTTTAGTTTTCGTCCCAGACGGAACATCGGTTTAGGGAACGTTGAAATGTCGCTTAGGGATGGTTACTTTAACGTTTAGTAAACCGCGACGTTTTCTAAGCGTTAATGCCTACACGGGAAAAAATAAAATACTGCTCCAGTATTGGCACCAACGCTGAATCACTCTTTTATTTTTTCCCGTGTATCTCTAAGCGACATTGTAACATTCCCTAAACCCATGTTCCGTTTGAGGAGATGGGAAAATGCGTAGAACTTGTAATTTTTCCAAACGGCTTGTTACGAAATGTTACTTTATAGCTGTAATAGTACATTACGCACGAGTTAAAATCTAGGGATTATGTTGGCAGTCCTGCGGACTGCCAACAGAATCCCTAGATTTTCACGCGTGCAGTATAATATTTTCCATTCCGAAAACAGTAAAT
>JABFQJ010000072.1:0-12056 GCA_022816905.1 Trimorus sp. ZL-2020 | reverse complement strand
CCAGCGGCGCAGTACCAAAGAAAATATGTAAAAAATGAAAAGAACATTATTTAAGTCGAGTGCAAACATGGTAATTGAACGAAAGAATAGTAAAACGAAAGAGCCACACGAAATTAAATAAGAAAAAAAAGAAAAAAAAAGAAAAAGAAAATAAAAATAAAAGAAAAAAAAAAGAATAAACCAGAAAAAAAGAAAAATATTAGAAAAATAATTACCTTTGCGAGTGGTTGGCGTATTTCAGTTTTATATAGTTGATTTCATCCCTACATTGAAATTTTTGTCTCCCAAATCAATTACTCATTTAGCATGTACGTGAATGTAATTTTTGTTCGAATAATTATATTGCTGATACAGGATTCAATATTTTTTTTGAGTGTATTTATAATTGAAAATATATCGGATTACATTTTTTATCTGTTTTCTAAACACAATTTTATTTTTTTGTAAATAAAAAATAGTTTTCTAATTCTAAACTTAAAATATCTTAATGTTATAGTGATAGTCGCAAAAACCATCTTAACTATGTTATTACACATAATCGACGTTTTCTTAATTATTTACATGGAAGTCTATAGTATATTACTTTACTAGTGGTAGTATTAAAATGCTGCTGTCACGAGTCAGAGGAGCATTTTACTTCTCTCATGTGTGAAGTATGCTATTTTTCCTCATTAGTGTGGAAAAGGCAATAACCGTGTCATATCAGATGGTATGATAAGCAATATTCGTTGCATTAATTTTATTAAATAGATATGACCTGAAACGAACCTCTAAAGGATCTTGATTTATACGTCCGGTGAAAACGGCCGAACAGTTGTACTTGGACTTTAAGTAAGTCGTCAATTCTAAGGTCGCCATCAGCGTTATCCTTAAACCTTCTCCCGTCTGGTCAGTCAGAAACATGCGACGTGGAATTTTCCCTGCTCTCACAAACTGCTCCCAATCATTGAGTGTTTTGAGAGCATCTTGTAAAACCTATGTAAAAATGTATATGAAATATTGCGTTAATATCAGTCACATAGGTGTGTACAATGAAGACTAGTGTGTTACATTTAATTTTATCCCAGCAGAAATGTTTGAATAGAAACGAATAGAAAAGAATTGGAATTAAATTTTCATGTTTGAATGTTAAAAACATTTTAATTAATTCCAATTGAGGAATTCAAAGTAACCTTTTTCAAAATGTCAACCCAATTGGATTTGAAATGAATAGAAAAAAAATCTTTTTTTAATTTTGAATTCAGATTTTTTATTTGAACAGAATCGAATTTTTTCTCACTTCAAAATTACTCGTTGGAAAAATTGAGAAATGGCTGTAATAAAAAAGAATAGAAAATGATTGCAAATGAAAATGTTAACGCCGATTCTTTCCCAAAAAAGAACTTAATTTATATTTTTCAATTCTTTTCTATTAAGTATTTATTGCTGGGATCTTTAGATTCTTTGCGTATAAGTAGGATTACCTTGAATTGTGGACTTTCCGCAGTCAAACCATTAGCAGGCCCCTTGATATTCAAGCTGTCGAAAATATCATTCATCCATAAGCAGAAAGCAGAGGTGCCATCGCAGTCTTTCAATTCGGGCACATAACGCTTGTAAAACATCAATCCGTTAGCCACAGTTTTGCTGAATATCTGGTACACACAAAATATTGTTATTATTATCACTATTTATCATTATAGGATGGATAGTCAAAACATTTTAATAAATACCTGCGTAGCCAACCTAACTCGCATTTTCGAAGAGCTGTTCAGATTCACGTGGTTGACTGATAGTTTCTCGCACAAGCGCCGGCTGCAGTCTTTGGAGTCCTCTTGGAGTAAGATCTCGAAATGCTTCCATTGAATTATTGGTCCATCTGGTGTCATCTATATGAAATAAAAAGATTATTTTTGAAACCATAAAACAGTTGTTGGATATTATTGTACTTGATATTACTCATTTCATTTGAAATCACCTGTAGCTCACGACCATTTTTAGCATTCTCTAATCTGTTGCGTACATTCTTCACAACGTGCGGCGTATCCGAGAAGACGAAAATCTTTCGGGTTTCGTCACAGGGATGTTCGAAGAAACATTTTTCTCCCCCCAACTTTCCACTCACACCAAACTCCATCCAAAATTTCCTATTCGTGGCCGCTCCATCACTTATGATTCCGTGAATTTTTGCGCCAGCCTCTTCCAGCAGCATTATCCCTTTAAAAGACATAAAAACTGGAATATAGTTACAAATCGCTAATTGGGTATTATGCATTGAATACATTGACGCCACTTACGAAAAATAGCACGTTTCAGAGACCGACGAACAGTAACACTTTTTGCGTATCCAACGGGAAGTAGCAATTTTCATGTACTGCAGGAAATACGCGTTGATCCATTCCCAGAAAAATGGTGATAAATCAGTTTCAGTCCAAAAACTTTTAAACTAAAACTTTTTTCGTTAAAACAAATTTTGTGTCAGCTTTAAATTTTGAAAAAGAATTTTATTTTATTTTTCCCCCCAAAAAATCGAAAAAATGTTAGTTTTTAAAATTTTTTTGACAACAAGTTTAAAAACATTTTTGAAAACATTCCCACAAAATTAAAAAGAATGCTAAAAAATAAAAAGTTAAAGAACAAATCTAACAAAATTTTCGAAAATAATGAAAAAAAATGTCTTTTAATCATGTCATAATTCAAGTCAAGAATAAATAGTTTTCGTCAGACATTTGAAACGTGCTAGTTATCGTAAGCCACGTCTATATGGTGTTATGTAAATTTATATCTACTGTAAAATTGGCGTTCTCACCTTTCAGCAACAATTGCGCCAAAGCTGACCCCGGAACCGGACCCTTGGAAGCAAAGAGGGCAACCGGTTGCGCGTAGTTGTCGAAAAGGGGTTGAAAGAGAAACACGAGCGCATGGTCAGCTAGCGCATCCTGGACGGAATGGCTGGCAGCTTCATCCTCATGCGTAGCAGGCTTTGGCTTTTTCGAAGATTTGGAAAAAAGGTTCTCCTTTCTGACGCAGTCTTTGTTCATCTGCGCATCGCCAAAATCTACCAGGCCGCTATATGTCAGCGTTGTCGATTTGACATTCACGCTCTTCCGAGTGGACATCTCATCTAATAAGATTATTCCATGTCTCTGCGATTCGGATTTGCCATCCAGTGATATTTTCAGCAATTTGAAGAAATTCGGATCAAACCCGCATTCGGTTTTAATTAGCGACAGATATCTGAAACACAATAGAACCGAACATGAATGGCTACAGCAAATTAAAAGCATTAAACTTAAGATTAAGTGTGGATTAAGTGTGGAAACAATTAAAAAAACAGAAGTCAAAATAATGTCATAATTACCGTCTGATTGTTCGAATGGTAGGCAACGGCAAGATTTTATTTTCCATAATGAAGGTGTAACCTGCCGAAGATCTCATATGCATCAACATGCAAAGAAGCATCCAACTCTCTGAATATCGATTCTGTTTCGGGTTGCTATTCTTGGCTGCCAAAAGGATTTGCTGAACGGCTTCACGCTGGTTTTGATTAACTTGGAGATCCGCAAGATGGTCCTCGACGGTCTTCTGGTCCTTCTTTGCTAGATCTTCGTGACTTCGCTGCAATTCTTTCAATTCCTCCTTCAACTTCTCATTTTGGGTTCGCAAACGCTTGTTTTTCTGGTTAGCCACCACCAGCTTACTATTTACTTGCTGAATCTTCTTCTGTTCCTCCAAAGGCAGCTGCTTCGAAAAGCGTGCCCGTTTATAATCCCCATGTTCCAATTTCGATCTCTTTTTGTCGACATTTATTTTCACGCTGGTACATTTTACGCACCGACTCGTGCTCCACAACAGCATTTCGCAATCATTGTGGCGAAGCACGCCAGCAATGTCACGTTGTGAGACGGATGTGCCAATGTTTGCATCGGTGTCGTAGCCCGGGCAAACGTTAAACGAACTTAAAAGTTCTAAGAGCTCTTCCAGTTGTTCCACAGTGACAATAATGTCAGTGTTTAGCTCTAAGTCTTCTATGCTAACACGTCTCCCCACCACATTAATCATGAACTGCATAGTTGGTTTAACAATCAATTCCCTCTCGACGATCGACAATTCCACTCCACCTACAATTTTTGTGACGGTTCTGCTGAAACTAATTACTCGTTTTCCATCGGCATTCATAATGTTGGTTCGTGTCCAAAACAATGGGAGATTGACCGTCGTAGAGTCTGACAATTGTTTAAATGTTAACTTATGCAATGCACCTTCCTCACTGTCATCGGGATTGTTGTGGTCCATTGCAGAATGATCAGGCTGATTTCCACTGCAACTGGGTGATTTTGTTTCCGACAGGTTTTTTGTCAATAGTAAAGTTGGAATCACATCAGGTTTGATTTTTGGATGTACGTATGGAGCCTGCAAATAAAAAAAAAATTTTTTTTAATGAATATTTATTTAACTCGCGATGAGGAGTATATGTCACTTTGACAATTTATTCAAATGTATTAAACACTGATAATGAGAAGACTACAATTTCTGAGATGCAATGCTGAGATGGGTTTGCCAACAATGTTTTCTTTGAAATAATAAAATGCCATGATATGCTTTATTTAAAAAAAAATTGGCATGATTTAAATCAGCGATTTAAATCATGATTTTTTTCATTATAATCAGTGATTTAAATCTTCTGCATATTTTAAATTTGTAATAATGGATTAAGACAATCGAATCACACAATTTTTTTTTGTATTTATAATTGTTTAATATTCTTTTATTAAATATTAAATAAATAAAATAATTTATTACATAATAAAAAAGTACATAAAACATAATCTTTTATTACAGAAATATAAACTTTTCGGAGAAAATTTCTGAAACATAACACTAAAACCTGCAAGTTAATTTTGATACAGTTCATTTATTATTATTTAATAATTATTATTTTACTTACCGTGGCAACGACTTTTCCCTGTTGATCGAAGAATTGTTTCTCGTACACAATATCTTCCGGGCGAAAATGTTTGTCGCACACAAACTGATTTTTGGTGAGCTCTTTTCGGCCGACTGCTTCTGCCCATCGTTTATTCATCTCTGCTTTCATGTTACGAAAAAAATGCCTTTTCTCTTTGCAAGTCGGATAGCCCGACTTGCAACCACTCACGATGCATTTCGGCATATTACACAAATTTCAAACTAATAATATGTCATTCATATTTACGTTAACCAAAAAATGACTGTCACGGCTGCGCGAACGAAGATGCGCGTCAAATATCGGCACAACGCACCTGTGGCGCCTTCAGCGGATTAATTCTTTAAGCCGTCGCGCGATCTACATGGAAAGTATGGGCCGTGACACCCCCCTGGTTTGAATAATGCATCAATTAAATATTTTGTATCCGGGACAACGGGGTTCACAAATATACGATTAATTAATTTAAAAATATTTGACACTGCCACATGTTCTAAAGAATGTCTTATAGAAAAGTGAAGCACCATTATCAAAATGTCTGCTACGCTAGCCTCTACTCGTGTAGAAATCGGTACTGAAGACTCTTCTTGATCCAAGATTTTCAATAATCTTTCAAAAGCCAGGTTGCGTTGAGCGGGTTGAAAATCTTGTGCAATGTCGGACGCAAATGATTCACTTTGTCCTGAATTTTCACATTGAAGTGAGACCTCCTATTAATGCATTCAACAAAATATTAGGTAACACACTTTTCTGTCATTTCTACCACTTTCATGCTCTTGCGAATGCAAGAGCATGAACGTGGTCTTGCATTGGAAAGACAAAAACACGAAATTTTGACTTTTAATGCACTTTTTGATATATTTGTTATTGTGTGATTTTGCAACGGAGTTGGGGACTTCCTTTGTAAAAAATGATTATTTAATATATCTCAACAAACGTACCAGAGCGAGATTCTGTGTTTATGGGAGAATGTTTTAAAGCTTATAAGCTAATTTTTTGGCAAAGCATTTTGGTGTATTTTGTAAACTAAGATTTTCTCCATATTAAAAAAAATAGTTTACATTTTATACATTCTATAAAACATAAATTGTAAACTCTAAATGTTTTGATTATATGCTGATTAGTCTTTTTACGTATTTGAATATGCCTAGATTATGTATAAATATTCATTAATAAGTAATCGCTATTAAAGTCGCTGATTTATATAAAAGGAGTTAAATTAAATTTAGAATTAACTGTTTTTATTTTAAAACGAGTGGTTAATTCTACTTGATTTTATTATAAAAAGTACCTGTTCTTCCAATTCGTTGATTTGATCTTCAGTATTAGAGGACTAGAAGAGATAAAGCAGAAATCATTACATTAGATTACATAACTAGAAGTTATAAATGAAAGAGAATATTTGAGGAGAAAAAGTACATGTCATTTGTAAGGTGAAAAAAAAGCCTTATAGTTTTTAGCAAAATAGGTTGATTGAATTAAATTGAGACTTGTGATATTTAATTCTACCAAAATTCAAGGATGGAACCGTTCTCATTAAAGTTGTTCATATTAATTTTAATTTACAAAATGTGAAAAGACCTAACTCAGTGACTGTAGGCACGTGACAACGTCTAACGTTCACACGTAATCTTTACGGAAGAACGTGGACATTATGTACGTTACGTTGAAATGCATCGTTGTAAATATTTCAAAATATTAGATTTTATATTCTAAAATATTAGTTTTTACTATAAAAATACCTGTACTTCCAATTCGTTAATGTCATCTTCAGTATTTGAGGACTAGAAAGGATAAAAAAGAGACAGTTACATTAAAAATAGATACTTACAACGTAATTGTTTTTACTATTTTACAAGAAATAAATCTTTAAACTTTACCAGTCAAATTCAATTAGTGATATTAACTTATATAAAAGGACCCGGAAACTCTCATTTATGTCTCATCCCCAATTAAAGAGGTATATCTTAGCCAAGCAAAAATATGAGCCGAATGGTTAAATATTATTACCAATTATGTATTCGGATACTATGTGCTATTAGGGAATATTTGTATATATAGTTTTTTAATTTACCATTGACTCTGGTTGACTATCGTATCTAACCACATCTTCCATACTACAATCAGTGTCATATGACAAGTTGTTCACTTCTGCCTGCGCCTCTCTGTAACGCCATCTTGTTGTTGAAGGTATTGGGACCTCTTCAGTTAGATATCGTTTATATCTTTTTGTTGGATGCATCTGTTTTCAGATTTGTATAATAAATGTTATAAAACCGGAAAATTTACTCTAAGAATTACTCGTTGGAGGAAAAGTTCTTCCTTGATACAAATAAAACATTCCAAATTCAACTATCCATATTTGTTCAATTGAAGAACAAGAAAATAAAAAAAAACGCCGACGATTTATACCGTTATACTCTAAAAGTTTATCTGCTAAATTCCAGCACAGGTTGTGGACAAACTCAAAATACTTATTTTATAGGCACACGGACTCGGAGCATATTCTGCTTTCGCTATCTGTCAAAGTTAAGTTTAGTCGACACCCGTTTGACATGTCTGAAATCAGTAGTAACGACTTGCATGAACATTTCCATACGAACTATCGTGGAAAATTTGAATTTTGAATGAATATATTTTAATTATATCCTGCTGATTATACTACAAATAGTAAAATGAAGCAATGTATAATTTTTTAACGTGATAAAAGATAATTTATAAAAAAAAAATGAAGATATTTTGCCGGATTGAAGAAATTTGAAGTAGTTGAGCTAAGTCTGTCTGTTTGAATCAGAGTCAGGGAATGAAACAAATGACTGTTCGCGTATGTTCTTTTACTTTTTCTTTTGACGTTGATGAACGCAACAGTTAATCGTGGATAATTTGCAATAAAATTAAATTTTGTTATCGATACGCTTGCCCCGAACTCAACGATGTGGGCTTGCGTTCGATTTAAAGAAGGTCTGAAGAAAGACATTGTGAAATGCTCAGATATCCATAAATTCAACCCGAAAAATATTTCGGACTTCAAAAAAGATGTCTGGTATAAAGTTAATACAAACGGCGAAATGAAACTCGCTCAAATTTTGATAATTGGACGTAAGTATTTTTTTATTAAATTTGCACATACAGTATTCGTTGATTTGTGAATAATACAGAAATCGCAAACTCATGATGTCTAATAATCCTTTCAGAATCTATGGATGAAGTCGAAAAATTAAGTGCGAGTCAACGGGGTCGAAAACCACCAACTAGATATATGAATAGCCCTGGAAGCAGTGTGTCCACTTCTTCCGATGAAACCAATGTGAAAAAAAAGGTTAATGATGCTTTATTCACTATTATAATATGTCTATTGCTTAAATTCTTTTCAAATTATGACATCAAGTTCTTTGTCCAATGTTTTAAGAAGGTTATTTTTCTTATTCATCTCATCACAAAAAAATCGTAACGCCGCTTTCCTGTTTCGATTCTTTAACTTGGTTCGTTCATCCGACAAGCGTCCTTAGTGGAGTCGGATGGAACTCGTGCGGCACTGAGATCGGTAATGCAGTTTCGTGGATAACCAATCACGTGCGCGTTTAGGCCGGGAGTTTCGTCGCGGGTTTTTGCGTTGAAGGGGGTTCATAAAATGATTGCGATCATCTGAAAACGTGCGCAATTTCTAGACCGTTGAAGTCAACGTAAATACATCGCATTTAGTTCAAGATTAATCGCAGCGTTTTCGCGAAAGGGGGAACGAAAAAGGGGTTAAGGAAATTAAGTTTGTGGTTGCATTTCTAAATACAAATAGTTGTTATTCCAGAATGAAAAAGTGAGAAAACAAGTATCAGACACCAAAAGTAAACAAATTTTAAAGCAAGTAAAAGAAAAGCTTGCTTTAAATCAAATTAACAAATATGAAACAGATTCTGAAACTGAAACGACGAAAGTAGAAAAATGTGTGAACTGCGAAATTTTTAAATCTCAAATTGCATTCCACAAAAAGGAAATGGACCAAAAAAATAGCTACATTAACTTTTTGCAACAGATGCTACTTTCGCTGAATTCAAAAGGTGAGCTTGATATAATTGAATTGAGTAATATATACTCTTTAACTTATAGTTTGCGTGTACTTTTTTATTTTAATTTAGAATGAAGTTTTATTGCGAATATGGTTGAAAAAGCATTTCTATATTCAAAAATTATAATACTCTTATCTGAGTTTCAATTACTAAAGAACACACACTTACAGATACAATTAAAAATTGTTTAGATAGTCTCTAATAAAATTTGCTTAACTGGATCAATAACATAAAAATCATGTTGATATTACCAATAAAATAATGTCACAATTATTTATTAAAGTACATTTAAAAGAATAGGATTGTATAATTCTCAATTTTATGGCTTATATTTAATTTTTATGCAGCTATACAACATGATGATTTACATTCAAGACCATCAACAAGCAATGAACAAACAGAAATGATTATATCTCGCACTCCACTTTCAAGTTATCCAAAAAGACGCATCATTTCACCGCAGGAACATTCAGAATTAAAACAACAAAAAAATAATACAGAATCACAAAGCAAGAAGTCAAATCAAATAGCATCCAAGAGTCTCGATACATCGCATTCCAAAACTGAAAGTTTTTCGAACGACGTTTTCGACAATGAGTTTGAAAGCAATGAAGATCTGAATCCTAAGGAACTACCACCATCACCAGAGATATCAAAAAATACGGCCCAAAGACCTACAGGTGCATTACAAGTAAATATAATAAACCCGAAGTTCAACAACATTGAGGTGAATACCCTAAAAAAAATTTTAAAAAGATAGAAACGAACATAAAAAGTGATTATTATTTATTGAATTCCTCATTGAATGATTTCGAATTTATAATTTCAATGTCTTTTCTATTCTATGTCGCTGCATTCCTTTGATTTATCAATGTTTCCCAAGACTGATTTTAAATTCTTTAAAACATGAACTTTATACCATTCTTTGCAATTACAGTTAAATTAATAGTTTAAAAAAGTTTAGTTTAAATTTCTGAAATGGAATTCGCTCAACTATTTTAGCATTAAAAAATTCAAAAATGTCAAATGTCTTCCAGTCAATTCTAATGGATGATGAATTTAGCTAAAAATGCAATTCATTTCTATTTATTTTTATTCTAAATTTGTTGTAGAGTGAGCTTCTCGAACAAAAGTCTGATTCCGCGACGTTAGACGACAAGACTGCAGATTCGTGCACCAAGATGGACATGAAGTCGAGCTTGAAAAGGCAGTCTCCACAAAATGAAAAGTCGAAGATAGTTGACAATATGTCCGACAATGAGGTTCCACAGCATCGTGAGAAGAAGCTCAAAAAGGAATCGTCGGGTGAAACGACCGAGTCGACCTCCGTCGACAACAATAAGCCTATTACGGATGGTGTTAAAAAATCCACGGTCAAAATATCTTCCGAAGACTCCTCTTCTTCCGATAGTGATTCAGACTCTTCAAGCACTTCAAATTCCTCAGACTCTTCGAAAGCAGTTTCCGAAACTGAGAGCGAGGGATTCAAAGAATTTGAAACGCGCATAAAAAAAGTTGATGATAAAAAAAATGCAAGTACCAAACATTTCTATGATATAATTTCAATGGTATTTTTTTATAACATTGAGTTCTCTTGCCTTCACTGATCACTGGATAATTGTTCAAATTGTTGTTATTCATTGTCAGCAAAAATGTCACTCCACTGCTTTTAAAACTTATTTACCTAAATCTATGTTGAAGTAACCTATAAATTCTACAACTTAATCATGAATATTGAATATTCATTTAACAGGTCCACTTGTCGGATGACCATAAGGTACAGAAATCCGTATGGGATTTATGGATGAAAAAGAACGAGTCTATATTTACACGAGAACTAATGTCAGTTTTGTGGACAACAGAAGAGCTAACAGATCGATGTGTGGATCCTAAAAAAGTACGCATTCAATTGAAAGGAAGACCACATAGAAAAATCCTGACTCCAGCAAAAACAAAAATATTGGAGAGTAAGTTTCGGACAAACATTCGTATAGCTTTTTGATTTTTTCTATCAGTGAATTTCTTTAATTATATATGTACTACATGATATAATATATATATATATATATGTAACACAGGAGCAATGAAGTTCAGACGCAAAAGGGACGGCTTAAGCGGCCAATTATTACGTAAGGCTGGAAAAACCTGGTCTGGCCATGCCAGCAAAAAAATTAATGAATTGGTCAAAGCTTTTGAACAGAAGAGAAAAAATGGTATGTATATTTTTAAACTATAGATTTATTTGCACATATTACATTGCGTGATTGTATTAATTTGATTTTAATATTTTCAGCGGAAAAGAATAAAAAAAGCCGAAGAAAGGAGAAACGGCAGAAGAAAGACGAAGCGGCTAAGAGAAAAGACAAGAAGAAAAAGAAAAAAAATAAGAAAAACGAACGCGATGATTAATTTAAAAAAATATTCATTCTTCCGTTAGTCATTGTCTGAATGTTGCTCCTATGATATGTATTACTGTTTCACTTAAAATGTGACCAATTAATGTTACAATAATAATTTCAATAAATGATATCACCCAATTTTATAGAAATATTGCAAACATTATGATTTGCTGGCTATCATTATTTTTATAGTTCACTTACACATGCTAATTATTAAAATGACGGTTTATATATCGGTCCTGACTGATCTAGCCATCAGTACATCTGGTGGTGCAAGATCCACGCGTGTAGTAAACGGTTCGTTTGAGAGGGCGCTGCTCACCATTATCTTGCCAATTATGAACAAACTCTGAACTGAAATATGTACTTACAACATTGTATCTTTATTTACGCTTTCGCTGTGTTATAGATTTGTATTATCGGGTTCAGATTTTGGATACTCCTTTATCGGCTTACAATATGAAGTTCAGATTTCGAGTTTCCTATATCGGGTACCTATAATGGTTCGGAATTCCGAAATCCTCAAAGGATTCCGTTATCGGATTCCACAATGGATTCCTATCTACTTTTTTTCGGCAGGGTCTGTTACATGTTTAACACAACACTGACAACATAAATCCAACTACACCAATTCCGCCAAAATAACAA
>JABFQJ010000071.1:0-12216 GCA_022816905.1 Trimorus sp. ZL-2020 | reverse complement strand
CGCTATCTTTATAAACAAAAGGACTTTCTACGAATAATATAAAACTTTGCGCAAAACAAAAGTAATAATAATAATGTGCACAGTAGCAAATTAATAGATTTGTAAACAATAATCATCCTTCTAAATTAATTTTCGCGATACCTGGAGTCAAATCTTCAACACTCAGACCTTCTTCAACATGCAGGTGTAATTCGGTTCCGTCGTTGCAACTGCTCGAAATTGCTCCCTTCTCAAAATTAAATTTTGATATGAAGGCAATCAGGTCGCTGTGGTATTATAACTTTAAAATTAACTCTTCATTTGTCAAAAGATAAAACTGGGGACTCTCAACTCCGCTTGCTGGACAATAATAGTACTCAGGTTATTTTATTATATACTGACACAAGATCTTTTACACATTTACACATAAAAACTACATTTAATAGACATTACGTTCGAATTGGTTGAACAAACAAACAACACGAGCAAAAATAACAAAACTAACAAAACAAAATAATCGTAATTTTTGAATTCACATTTAGTGTATTTTTGGAAATAATTAGCAAATAAATTGCAAAAATAAAATCACTAATAGAAATTGGGTCATTCGCCTTATAAATGGCATAAACAATTCATCCATGGAATAGAAAAAGTTAACTTAAACAATAAAACATTTCACGATCAAGCCACCATGCTGGAAGTTTTAGGTTATAGGTGATGTTCTTATTTGACTTGAGTTAAAAAAGCTTAACTTACCCAAAAGCACATCCCGCACGTCACCAAACTCTTCGTATTTGTTGAAAAACTCGTCCATGATGGTCACTCAAATAAATAAAGAACGAAACCGGCGGCGACCGGCATGCACGCTGGCGAACGAGTGCCCGATTTCGAGGGCGAACGAGTCGCCCTCATCGCGGGTGAGCGGTTCGCCGCGACGCGCGGGTAAACGGGTCCGCCGCGGTGGGAAAGCGGTTTTCCCTCAGTCGGTAAACCGTTCGCCGCCTGGCGGGAAAAGCCGGTCGCCTCCCGTTTAGCGAACGGCTTACCCATAATGGCGAACGGTTCGCCCTCGATATTTTCCGTGTAGTTATCTCAATAGATTGGACACCTTCGTGACAGCAGTTAAAAATACTTGCAAAAATTAATTTGCAAAACTCTGAAATTATATACCTAGTTCAATAGTTGAAAATTTGTTAACAATTTCTATGACATACGTATATAAATGAAAATGTTGAGAAATGAAAAAGTACAACTATGAAAATAAAAAAAAAATTATTATTTATTAAAATCAATCTTTTTTAAATTAATTAATAAAAATTAATACTAAATGTTTGTGGAATCTTTAACTAATGTTTGGTAATAGCTACTTTACAGAATGGGGCTGGTTGGAATTTTAAAGAAAGTATGCAATAATATTCCTTAAAATAATGTTAGTTTATTTGGGGTGGACTGTATACATATAGGGGGGGTTATGACGTCAGAAAACGTCCTCGAGGCTGTAGCTCGCGAAGAAGAGGTCGAGCGTCGTCGAACTACAGCGCGACGACGAAACCCGGGCAAGTGTTCCACGCGTATTTCCAGGCGCTTCCTACTCTTTCTCTCGCTCACTCACTAGCGCTCGTGACTCGTTCTCGCGTTCACTCTCACTCTCTTACTTTCTTGCGCTCACTCGCGGTTCCGACGAATTTCAGATTCGCAACGCACTTTTACACTTATTAATTCGCGATCTTACGGACATTCAAAATTTAGCAATTCCGGTCGCAAGTTTAATACGAGTTGAATCAGAGAATCTGATTCACTCGCAGTAATTTTTATGTTCGCTTTCGAATGACTTATTGTTTTATAATTGAGTTGACCAGGAATGCCTGGAACTCATTTGTTGCTAAAGTTAATTTGCTGAAAAGTGAAGATGGTGTGAGGGAAACCTCAGACCAACATTTGGAGAGAATAAGGGAACCTTATTCTCCCGCTCTTACGAGAAAAGCTCGACTGCGTGAGCTTAGTGACGGCCGTGGTGACCGGATTGCTTGACAATTCGGAGAACAATGATTTCGATTACGCGGCGCGCTCGCACGAAAGCTACGCAGGGCCGATTAGCGGAGCGCGGGTGGAGGGGCGAGCGCGTCTAAAATTAGACGACGGGCGATTTAAATGCCGCCCGAAAGTGAACGACTAGGTGACACCGCGCGAAAAGATGAGTCACCTAAGTGTATAATACGGCTGCGTGCATAACACCGAGGTCAATAAACACGGCGAAAAGCGCCCAAAAACAATAAGAGTGTTAATGACCGAATTCTCATTTATGTTTTTCAGAATAAACGAAGCTTTAATTATAATTCAATTCATGGTTTGCAAAACGTTTGGGTTTTACCAAACAGACCGCCCGCCAAACCGTATCACCGGGTTTTAATTCAAAATCGCCAAATTAGCTCACGAAAATTAATACGGCGGAAAAAACCGGCGCAAAGTGGCGCGAAAACGCGCAATAGCGCGAGCGCAGAAACGGCGCAACCGCACAACGGCGTATATATGAAAAATTAAAGGCGCAACGACGCATCATAACCGGCGCGCAAAGCCCGTGAAACGCGCTGGCGCAAAAAGAAGCGCACTGGCGCAAACGCAAAAACGATGCGAGCGCAAAATACAGTGCACAAAAAAGGGAGGCGCAACGGCGCATCGTTACCGGCGCGCAAAAACGTGAGGCGCGCTGACGCAGAAACGGCGCGACCGCATAACAGCGTATAAAACAAATTAAAGACGCAACGGCGCATCATAGCCGGCGCGCAAAGCACGTGAAACGCGCTGGCGCAAAAATAAGCGCACTGGCGCAAACGCAAAAACGCATAACAAAAGGCGCAAAGTCGTATCACAACCGGCGCGTAAAGAAAAACGTGGCGCGAGCAAGAAAAGCGTTAAAAAAAAGGAACGTGTAAACAAAAGGTGAGCGCAAAAAACCGGCGCGCAAAAACCTGGTTAGTCGCTGTCCCGGCCATCCCATGCAGCGACAAAGCGGATATTCAGGGCGGTTGGAACTCTGGCCAGCAGAATCACATCCCGATAACTCCACACGAGATCGTCGCTCATGCACCCGCATGTGATTCGTTGGTGCTTCGTGCACCAGATCGCCGGAGGCACCACCAAAACCATCTCCCTCGCGTCCCACCATGACAAGGAAGGACACCCGCCGAAGTGTCGCCACTGCCGTCGAGTTATCGCCGGGGTGGTTTGCACCAGCGTCTGCAGGTCCTCACGAGACCATAAAATGCGCGGGAACTCGATGAAGGCCGAAACTGCCATTGCCAAAGTTCCAATGTGACTGAGCGGTCGACGGTCGACCTTCAGCGACGATACGTCGCCGGACGAGATAAGGCTGTGAAACAAACGCTGTATTAGTGTGTGTTTTGGGGTACAGTAAATACACTTACAATGCATGTTCCTTTCCAGAGAACCCAAAGGCTCACAGTCTAGACCGAATAACACTGAAACAAATAATATCAGTTAAACTTTTATTTACAGGCCAAGCGTTGTTTCTCCCCCACTTGATCTTCATCGTCGAATATCAAGTAAGATAATCGCCCGCGCCGGTTCCACCGAAGGGTGTACCGTCCTTCGACGACGTTTATCCTGTATCGGCGTGTCGTGTTGGGGATATGTTGAGGGAATGAAAGCGTAGCTTCTGGAAGCGCCACTGTTGTCTCCCTCGGGGCGTAATGTTCAGTTTGCGTTGCAACTTCTCTTGTAGCGGGTTTGGAATCCTCCTTTCCAGGCAGGACCGTATTTTCCGTTTTGTCTCTCACGGAAGTGTTTTTCGCACGCATCCGTTCTCGGATTTGCTCCTCGGTGAGTTTTGCACCCTCGAGATGATAACGAGCGTAGCGGAGGCAGGAATCAAACGTTCGATCGAATTCTTTTCGGGCGTCATCTGCGCACAAAGCTTCGACTTGTCGAGCGATCGTTTCAAAATCTTCCGCCATTGTAGTACTCGACCGACAATTCCAAACAGACTAACATAGCGAAAACTTGTAAAGTGGCAGTTGACCTCTGGGGGTGTTGCCTAAACGGATCTGTTATTCGATAGGAAGTTTACAAATTTGGCTTATAGCCCGAGTAAATTTTGACCGCGCAGTTTTAACTTCTACAACACGCACTTTATCGTCTTTTCCCGGAAAAGTTTGGATAACGCGGGCTAAATTCCATTTACCAGGGGGAAGTATAGGATTTCGCAATAGAACTATATCACCAATTTTGATATTTTCCTTCTCCTTATGCCATTTAAATTTCTGCTGTAAATGAATTAAATAATCTTGCGACCATTTTTTCCAAATAGTTTGTTGAATTTTTCTCACCGTATCCCATCTGTTTAGAAGGGAGTCCCCTTTTTCAGTAAGATCAATTTGAGGGGGCGAATTTAAAGGGCATCCAATGAGGAAGTGTCCAGGGGTAAGCACTTCGAGTTCTGAACAATCGTCATGAAGCTGGGCGATTGGCCTCGAATTTAATTGTGCTTCTATACAACATAGAATAGTAGTCATTTCTTCTATGGTTGGAGAAAAATTACCAATCACTCTTTTCAGGTGAAATTTTATGGATTTCACACTGGCTTCTTGCATCCCGCCGAAATGAGGTGAGGCGGGGGGATTGAAGTGCCAGTCTATCGATTTGTGGAATAAAAGGGATTTTAATTGTTCTTCTGTTTCTAGTTTTTTGATAATGTTTTTCAGTTCATTATCCGCGCCAACAAAATTTAAAGCATTATCCGAGAAAATTTTGTTGGGTACCCCCCTCCTTGCAGCGAATCTTTGGAGTGCTGCTAAAAAGGCTGGAGTTGAGTAATCATGTACTAATTCGATGTGCGTTGCTTTTGTTGCATAACACACAAAAGTGGCGACCCAAGCCTTGTGTGCTTTTTTGCCCCGACCCTTAGAATCTCTGACGAGAAAAGGGCCGCAAAAGTCTAAGCCTACATTTGAAAAAGGGCGAGCAGGTTGGCATCTTTCAGGGATGAAATCAGCCATGATTTGAGTAGGGGTGTTGGCGCGATATCGGGTGCAAGTTACACAATTCGTGATAGTTGATCGAACTAAGTTTCGACAACTGAGGATCCAAAACGTTTGTCGGATAGTGTTTAAAGTTAATTGCGTGCCACCGTGTAGTGTCAAAAGATGAAAGTCACGCACTAACAATTTTGAGACAAAATGTTGTGGTAGTAAAATAGGGTGTTTTGCTGTATCAGACAAAAGCGAATTCCCAAGTCGGCCCGAAACGCGTAAAAGCCCTTTCTCGTCAAGGAAAGGTGAAAGACGTATCAGAGGTGAATTGATCGAAATTTGTTTACCTTGTTCGAGCGCTTTAATTTCGCGCTCAAAAGAGGCGCGTTGTAAAAGAAAACAAACTTTTTGAATGGCAAGTTGTCTCATATGAGAATTTGCACAAAGTAGTTTTTTGTCTTCTACTCGTTTAACTTTATTGATAAACAAAAGAATGTGAGTGATGACTCTAATAAGTTTATTCCAATTTGAGAATTTAGAAAGAACTTCCCATTCTGATTTTCCATGAGTGTTATGAGAACAGGTCGACGTCTCAAAATCAAGTAATTTTGAGGGTGAATTGCACAAATCAAATTTGGGTTGTTTTGGCCAAACGTCTGAGGAGACTCGAAGCCAAGGGGGACCATGAAACCACGAAGCATTTTGCAGCAATTCATTTATCTTAATCCCACGCGAAGCGCAATCAGCTGGGTTGTGTTGAGTGGACACGTGATACCAGTTCGCTTCAGGCAATGTGGTTTGAATTTTTGAGACTCTATTCGCTACAATCACATTGGAGCGCCAATGAGAAGCGCTTTTCTTTATCCAAGACAAGGCGACCATGGAATCAGACCAACAAGTAATTTGACTGAAATTAATTTCTAACGATTTTTTGACATGTGACATCAGATTAACAAGAAGTACACATGAATATAGCTCTAAAATTGGGATCGAAAGAATTTTAATCGGTGCGACTCTAGTTTTTGCCATTAAAAGGCTGGCATGCCATGCACCTGTATTAAGTCGAATTCGAATGTACACCGCAGCGGCATAAGCGGAAGCGGATGCGTCGCAAAAACCGTGAAGTTCAATTTCGGACGAAATGGATGGTTCAAATTTTATCCATCGTGGAATTTTAATCGATTTCAGATTCTTCCAATCATCAATAAATGAGTTCCATTGGGTTTGAGTGGCCGAAGAAACTTCATCGTCCCATCCTAATTTTTCAAGCCATTGTGCTTGCATCAGAATTTTTGCATTAATAATTATTGGGGATAACCAACCCAAAGGATCGAAAAGTTTAGCTATTTCGGAGAATAATTTTCGTTTTGTCAAGTGGACAGGAAAAATCAGCGAAAAATCCGAAAAGCTAAATTCGTCTAACGAAGGAGCCCATTTTATCCCAAGGACTTTTAACTCAGATTCTTCGAACAAATCGACAGAAGTCGCGTGAGAATGTTCGCAGATAGGAATTTGTTGTAAGAGCTCGGTTGAATTACTAGACCACTTTCTCAAGTTCACTGAGCCAGAACTTAAAAGTTGACACAATTCTAACCGAGCCTCATTTGTTTGGACGACAGTATTTCCACCAAACAAAATGTCATCCACATAGATTTGATCTCGTAAAATTTTTGAGGCGACAGGATAATCTTGTGCGCCCAAATTACTCAATTCCCGCATAATGCGATTGGCAAGAAATGGCGCAGACGTAGTGCCATAAGTAACGGTATTAAGTTGATAAGCGGAAATTTCTTTGTCGGGAGAATCTCGCCAAAGAATACATTGGAATTTCCGATCATCAGGGTGTATCCAAATTTGACGGAACATTTTTTCCACATCGGCGACCAACACGAATTTGTGTAATCTCCATCTCAAAATCAACGAAGTAATGTCGAGTTGTAGCTTGGGTCCGATGTGAAGAAAGTGATTAAGCGAAGTACCATTATTTGTGGACGCAGTGGCGTTGAAAACAACTCGAAGTTTTGTTGTCGAACTTGATTCGCGGATAACAGCGCGATGGGGAATAAAAATTCTTGCTTCGGCAAAATTCGCTAGTTTAGTCATGTGACCAAGTTGAATGTATTCTTTCATGAATTTGGAGTATTCTTTTTGTAAATTTTCATTTTTCAAAAATTTTGTCTCGAGTCTATAAAGGGACGCAAGAGCAGGGCTGAGTGAATCGCCTAACTCTTTATCCGGGTTATCGCAATTGAACGGCAGCCGTACGATGAATTTGCCGTCATAATCGCGCGTCGTTGTGGACACGAAAAGTTTTTCACATTGAATTTCTTTATCAGTTAATAGACTTGCAACAGGAATTGTCTCGTTTTCCCAAAATTTCAGGATGTTTTGGTTTAATGTCTCAAGGACAGTTAAGTGGTTTGATGAAAAATAACTGGTTTTCAATTGGCTGGAATTGTTTTTGCCGATTGGGCCAGATAAAATCCAACCAAACAAGGTGGCTTGTGCCAGAAGGTTTGACAATTTATCCTTCTTGAAACCCGGGAGCATGAGTTTGCAATAAACGTCCGCTCCTAATAGCATTTTGATAGGTATTTTTTCGGTCGGGTTTGGATCAGCGAGATTAAGTTCGCTAAAGCAGGAAAAGTTTTTTATGGGAATTTTCGGAGGTGAATACGCCGTAATTTTTGGAATTACTAACGCGTCTATATCCAATTTCTTTTCAGAATTGGAGCGACAACTAATTGTGAATTGAGCACGGGCAGAAACTTTTTCGGTAGTCTTTCCGCCGACACCCGAAATTACTGCATTTGTACAAGTTGTATTAAGTGACAGACTTTGTACAATTTCATTTTCGATGAACGAAAGTTCCGACCCTTGATCGATAAGGGCGCGAATAAGTTGGGGGGAACCATTGGGGGCATGTAATTTTACCAATGCAGTTGCGAGCAAGATGGTTTTATCAGTATTTTCGAGTTTACTGATGTTATAATGCGAAGCAGCGTGAAACGGGCTCGGAGCGTTCTCGGCCGCAAGTCCACACGATTCGTCTTCGTCGCACGAGTGAGAGTTCCGTGGCGTGGTGTCTCTCTCGCTTAAAATAGCTGTTTGATGGCTGTCTGTTTGTTGAGCCATTGGACTCTCAATTGAGTCGTTTGGAAAGTGCAATAGCGTGTTATGAATTTTATTGCAAATTTTACAGGTTAGTTTACTTGTGCAATTGTTAAGTGAATGCGAATCACATAAACAATTGATGCACAATCTTTTTTGTTTCGCAAAATTGAACCGTTCTTTCGGAGACAAGTCTCGGAAATTTAAGCAGCCGAATATACGGTGGTTTTGCCCGCAAAACAGACAATTCGCATTAGTTTTCGCGAAGGGAATCTTTTGTGAGTTTGAATTCCCTTTTATTTGAGCAAACGAGGTGCTATGGGATTTACTAGCGAATTTTTCGTATTTATTAACTCGGAATGAGTCAGAGCGATCTGAAAGTGCTCGTAGAACATTGATTTTATGATCTAGGAAATTTTTAAGTTTGTCTAATTTTGGATATTGTTGCTTATCCTTTAGTGAGTTTTGCCACTCTTTTTGTAATGCGTAATCAAATTTTTGCGTTATTAGATATACAATCGGAATGTCCCAGCTTTCTACAGGGCAGTCTAGTTTTTTAAGCGCAGCTAGACTCTGCGTGATTACAATTATTGCTTCTGTGAGCGAATTGAGTTTATTGTTTAGCAGGTTCGGAAGATCGAACAAGTTTTTTAAGTTTGCGTTTAATGTGGCAACTCGATTGTCATAAGTTTCAACTAATGAGTTCCACGCAATACTAAAGTTCTGATCTGTGATTTCTAGATCTTCGATAAGGCTATGGGGTTCTCTATCTAACGCCGCTAATAAGTACTGGAACTTTTGCGCTCCCGAAAGAAAATTATTGTTTTTAATTGTTGATGTGAATAAGTCACAAAAATTTGCCCACATTTTAAAATCACCGTTGAATCTGGGGAGAGTTAGTTCTGGTAATTTTATTTGCATTTGAAATGGACTTACTGATTGATGTGCGGAATGCAGGGTGGAATGTCCAAGAGGGGACGAAGTTTCCGGTTTCGGCATCAGCTTTCCCAGTTCCGTGTTCAGGTAGTCCACCGCGTCATCGTATATTCCCTGGACGTCGTAGAATTCGTCCTTCGCGAAGTACGGAATGGCGGCTTTCACAGCTTCAGAATATCCAGATTCCAACATGGCATTTTGGTGTCGAACTTCCCGCCATAGTTGTTTTAGATCCTCCAATCGTCCGTGGAGGAGTTGTATGGAGAATTTACTTCTCCCTTTCTTTTTCACATTCGCCTCGAAATTGCGTATTGCTCGAATATTTTGTTTTAACTCGATTTGTATAGTATCGAGGTTTTTCGAATCGTTATTCGATGTATTTGCGGCATCTTCATTCGTCATTTTGTTTTTGGGCCTTTCTTGGCCGCTTTTTGTTTTGGATTATTGAAAAATCCGGCTCCGTAGGATCAAAAACTGTATGGTAAAGGCAGAGCCTATTCCAACAGTGGGGATGGTTTTAGTTCAATAAAGACTAACAGTTTTTGTAGGGGTATAAGTTAGCTTTATTTTTGAAGTGGACTGTATTGCGATTGTTGACAACGAAAATAACGTCCTCGTGACCGAGGGACGTCCAGGGGATTCGGCCGTCGCGGAGGTTGGCGATGAACGCGCTCGAGACGCAGCGAAGCGGGCACAGCGGTCGAGCGTAGCAACGACGCGCGTAACGCTACGAACGGAGATCACACTTTTGCACACTTCTTTCTCGTGTTCTCATCCACGGCACACATCTCTCACGACATTCAATCACACCGCGAAACGCGCGAAACCTATAAACAATTGACGTTTAACAATACTCAAGTTCCTTTCCTAAGTCGCGGGAAAGTACTTGAGCGCGCGAAAATTGTACGGGGCTTTCACCTTTTTTGGATCAGATATTCTGATTCAACTGTTTTGTTTAATTTTAATTGTCATATGAGTTGACCAGGGAAACCTGGAACTCGACGAAATTTATGCTGAAAAAGTAAGAGAGTTCAGAGGAAACCTCTGCTCTTTATTATTATTCGACTAAGGTAACCTTAGCCGAAAATGAGTTAAGTTTAAATATCGCCCGAATAAGTCGGGACGAAAGGTGACGGCCGAGAGCGACCGGATCGCTGGAGTGTCGTGATGACAGGCTCGCGAGACAATGACGGCTCGCGGCAATTACAATCCGCGAGACGGCTAAGAGCCGATTTTCGGCGCGTCGAACGGAAACGCACGAATTTTCCCGAAGGAGGGCGCCCCGTGATTTCGCCTAGGAGTTCGGAGCATTGACTTCGCGTAAAAGCAATATGCGTCACCGGAGATGTCGTCATCCGCGTGACCCATATTCGGACGCTTCAAAACAAAACAAATAACACTGACCTAAATCCGTGAATTTAAGTCATAATTCGAGGAATTTAATTTAGATCAAAGAAAATTCGGAATTAACGCTTTATGCATTTTAGTTTTTCGCCCGTTTGGTGATTTTACCAAACAGACCGCCCGCTTTGGCAGAATGCACCGACCTAATTTTGCAGCAAAAAAAAATCAAAATGATTTGTAAAAAAGGTACTACGGCGCAACCTTATGAAGGACCAACGGGTCGAAACGAGGGTTATAACAAACTTGATTCTAGCGCAAAAAGAACTAGAATAAAGGTTCGAAGAAAAAAAAAAGTAAGCATGCAGAAAGCGCAACGGCGCAATGTAAAAATTCAAAAAAAATTAACGATTTTTAAGAGCGCAACGCGCAAACTATATAATCGCATCCAGAAGGCGACAGCGGCAAATCAAGGAGCGCGAGTAATAATAAAAAAAAACAAGTGCAACTTAAGGGAATCGCTGTCCTGGAAGTGAGACCACGAAGTGCAGGTCGAAGAATTCCAGCATAATTCCCAAGAGAATGGAAAAACGTTGCTCCCACAGCAAATCCTCCGGAATACATCCGCAGCTAATTTGGAGGTGAACTCGACACCAAATGGACGATGGCACGATCAAGACTTGTCTCCGCGCACTTGCCCAGCAGAGGGCGGGATGACCATAGATTTGCCTCCATTGTTCGACACGAATCGCCGGAATATCACGCACCACGCGTAAAAAGAACTCGCGGGATTCGATGACGCGCGGAAGTTCGGCGTGAAGCGAGGAGGCCATGATGCGCGCTTGCTGGTGGACTGACTGCCGGCCGAAATGGAGCGCTTTGCGATGACATCGTGACGTCATTCATGATGATATGGCGCGGGTCGTTTATTGGCTGAAATTCAAAAAGACACGTTAGGCAGTGTTTCAAAAGTTAGCAATACTCACATCACTGCAACTTCCGTTTTCAGGATCCGAGAAAAATGCTGAGAACAGAATGAAAATTAATTACAGGCGAAAAACTTCTTTTCCAGGACTTGATTCTCGTCATCGAAAATCAGCGACGCTAGGCGCCCTTTGAGGTTCCATCGAAGCGTGTAACGTCCATCTTCGACTTTTATGCGGTATCGCCGGGTAGTATGGGGATATGACGAGGGATTTTAAGCGTAGTTTCTGGGAGTTGGATGATTAAATCCTTTTCTACGGGGGTTTCGTCTGTAGAGGGCGAGGAGTGACTTGATGAGTGCGGATCTCTTTTCCCAGAGGTGGAATTCTTCTCGCGCATACGGGCGCGGATTTGTTCCTCGGTGAGTCGCGCTCGCGAGAGGGTTGAGCGAGCGTGTTGGATGCAGGATTCGAACACTCGATCGAACTCGGTTCTTGAGTTATCTGCGCACAACTCTTCTACTTCGCGCGCGAGAGTTTCAAATTCATCAGCCATTGTATCCGACTTGACTGGATTATCAGTGCAAACTGTCTTGACTGTGACTCTTAAGAGACATTTGACTTTTGGTGGTGGAGCTTAAACGTTTCTATTATTCGACCGGGAGTTTACAAACTTGACTTATCGCCCGGGTAAATTTTGAACGCGCAGTCTTAACCTCCACAACACGTACTTTATCGTCTTTTCCCGGAAAAGTTTGGATAACGCGGGCAAAATTCCATTTACCAGGGGGAAGTATAGGATTTCGTAATAGAACTATATCACCAATTTTGATATTTTCTTTCTCCTTATGCCATTTAAAGTTCTGCTGTATATGCATTAATTAATCTTGCGACCATTTTTTCCAAATAGTTTGTTGATTTTTTCTCACCGTATCCCC
>JABFQJ010000070.1:0-12219 GCA_022816905.1 Trimorus sp. ZL-2020 | reverse complement strand
TGCGCAATCTCGTGTTCTCAGTGTAGGTTTTCAAAAGTAAGGTTTTCCGAAATATGGACAGTGAAACGAGTCAGAAACTGATCAATTACTGTCAAGTAGAAACTAAACAAGAAAAATCTGGTTTAGTTTAAAGCAAGTTTTTTTTTTAGACAAAAACTAGATTATTTCTACTTGACATATATTGGCCAGTTACTGCCAAGTAAAAACTAGACAATAAAAATTGCTAAAATTTAGGCTATTTTTTCCTAAATTTTCCTTGGTAAAAAAGTATTGATTTTTACTAGCGAAAAACTAGTTAGTTACAGGCAAATACCACTTGGCAGGCTACCACTTCAACAAGAAGTTAGTCAGTTTCTAGCCAGTTTTGTTTAGATAGTCAAATTTTTACTTAGAAGACACTTAAGCTGTGAAGTGTGTGTTGTCGTCACAGCTCGGGGACAGTACGGCAGAGTGACGGATCTGGAGACTACCTGCACGGAGCATCTCCAGAGATTCTCCGGAGAAGAAAAGAAGTGATCTCCCTGACCTCCGGAGATACTTCGGAGATATGTCAAAGAAATAAGGTGACTCCAAAGATACTTCGAAGATTCTCCGACGATATATCCACCTGTATCTCCGGAGATACTCCGGAGAATTAGCGGAGAATTGCGGGAAAAAATCTGTTAAACGTCGGAGATAACTCCGACATCTTCGGAGATTCTCCGGAGATTATACGGAGGATTTTGGGAAAAGATTTAGCAAAATGTCGGATATCGGGGACCTCCGGAGATTCTTCGAATAATCTACGGAGAATTTCAGACGAAGATTCAGCAAAAGGTCGGATATCGGGGATCTCCAGAAATTCTCCAGAGAAGCTACGGAGAATTTCGGAAGAAGATTCAACAAAACCGTGATTCAGTACGAACGGCCCCTTATCATATTCATCTGCATTATTCAAAAGTGTCGGCACCGTGGTGAAGGAGTCAGCTTGGTGAGCGTCGGGACGAGAGTTCGATTCTCGCCTAGCGGCGTTTTTTTACTGCTACAACAAGGTGACCGAAGGTGGGGGGTATATACTGATTCGGTGTTTCGAGTCTACGAAATGTGACTCTAAACACCGAATTGGAATCCCCATACACCGGCACATTCCGGGGTAGGTTTTTTCCTACGGGTTTTTCCTACCTCACAGACTTCGGTCTGGGCAAATGCGGAATGTGATAAAAGGTAGAGGGCAGATTTGGAGGGAATTGAACCCGAGAACGCTTGGCTGAAAAAGCTGCGGAGATGGGTATTGGCCTTTACCTTAGTAACATGAAATCGCTTAAATGGTAATTTTAATTACATTTTTTAGTTTTTTGCTTATTTTAATAGTTAAATCGAAGTGAATTTAACAATATTGTCGGAAAGTTCCGAAAATATCAGATTTTCAGAGAAGTTTTCAGGAAAGATAAAACAATTTAAAACTGAAATAACGATTCCATTATTATCTGCAAATCTCTGGTAAGCTCTGAAAAAGTTTGATATTCTTCGAAATAGTATGAAAATCTCTGATGTGTCTGAACACTTCTGAAAATTTGTTGTTTTTTCGACTGCCAGAGTATTTCAGACAATTTCAGAGTTTTTTTCTGAAATTTTTGACGTTTTAAAATGTTTTTAGAGTATTTCAGAGTAATTTTGAGAAATTTTCAAAGATATTCAGAGTTTTCATAGTTTTCAAGAGATATTCAGAGAATTTATTTCTACGAGTGTTCACAGTTGAAAAAAAAATTTATAATATTTAATAACGACTGAAAACCGTCATTTACGTTGAAAAAAAAAGATTATATGAAGGTTCTGAAAACTTTGACAATATTTTTAAATTCACTTAATTTTAATTTTTAAAATAAGCAAAAAACCAAAAATTGTAATTAAAATTACCATTTAAACCAAACGAATCACAAAATATCAAATTTTCAAAGCATTCCGATACACATTTCAGAAGTTATTATTATTTAATTGCAAATATAGCTAAAAATATACGTTTATTTGACTTTAAGCGATCGGTGCGCCCTCTAATCTTCAACAAAAAATTTTGTATGACGTCTCACCTTATTTTTTCATAAAAACTATCATTCGGTCAATAAGCCAGTAAATGGAATTTTTTTCGATACACCCTAATGGACATACATATACTCGGTGTACATATAGTAGACAATCGTTTTATTATGTTATAAGTCTATATCTATGATATTCCTGATTTAACCAAATTAAAATTTTTCAATTATCAAATGAAAAATTTGATTCTATGATTAACTATTAAGTTAGTCAAATATTTATTGCTTCAAAAGATTACAGGAATCCCTCGCAGGAATCTCCCGCACAGCGCAAGGAAAAAAATTATTTTTCTTGTAGAAAACAATTCTGACAATTTTGATGACAAATTGTGAAAAGGTCTGCAAAAACTCTGAAAAACTATGAGCAATACTCAAAATTGAGATTGTCAAACACTTAGAGTTTGTCAAACTTTCAAATTTGCCAATTTTATCAAAAATATCTGAAAGAAACTTCAAAAAATATCTAAAAAAAAGCTTAGAGAATCTCTCGCAATCTCCCAAAATCGGGGATGTCAGAATTTTTCATAGATTTTCAGAATTTTTTAGACATTTGCATTTTAGACATTTCAAAAATTTAAACATTTGGTTGGTGGTCACTTTTCGCTTTTTATTTGATTTCTTTTAAGGGTGTTTTGTGAAATATTTGAAAAACAATTCATGCAAACATTTGAAAATACATCTAGTATACTTTAATCTATAAATTATGTAAAATAAATTATAAGATTTGCTTTAACGTGAAAAACTCTAAAGTGAAGAATCCAAACATATACAGGGTGGTCCATTTAACTTGACTTCTTGAAACAAGTTGTGAAATACGAAATCAACAAAAAAATTATTATAAACAAAATTTGATGGGGTGATATCGAGTATTGTCAATGCTCAATAGTATCTCTTCAAATTTTTGTTTCATTACACATTCTTTGTTGATAATGTATTTAACCAGTTTTTTTAAAGAATTCAAGTTAAATGGACCGCCCTGTATTTTCGATGAAATATTTATATACTCTTTTACGAATCTTCATATTCTTTAATATAATTGGAAGAAGAATTTTTAAACAATTGTAAGACGTTAGAATATTATTTAAATTTATATGATCATTATCGAATTAGTGAGTCATTTGTTTCGATAGAATAGTGAGGTTCAGTTAATGTCAATAGCTGTCACGTTCGAAACCTAAATACTGAAATTATTTTTTACTACGTTTTCGATATGCTGAAACGAAAGTTGAGTTCATATAATCGTCAATATCAGTACGAAGTGTTGAAACGTCTTGTAGTGGATGGAACTGGGAGCTCTGGGAGTGCGTCAAGCGTTCAGAGCCTTTCGAGCGACGAGAGCTTTTCGGGCGATGAGAGCGTTTCAGGCGACGAGCGTAGTTTGCGCGAATCGAGCAATGAAAGATCTGGGAGTTGCACTGGTGACTTTTTTTCTTTTTCTATGAAAATTGAATAACATTTCCGATAGTTTTTAGCTTATTTATTAACCACCATTTAGTTATTCGAAATTAATTCAGAAACTTTTTGCACAATAATTGTACATAAAAAATATGGGTTATAAATTTGCAGACAGTGAAAATGCCGATGATCGCGAAGAATCTGTGAATAGCAGTCGTAACTCGGACGTTTGTGAATATTCAAGTTTGTACCCAATCTTTCATTAAATATAATTTCGATCGGAATACATATTTAAATATTTCAGTTATTTTAATTAGTATACTTCAACTTTAATATCCGTAGCAGTTTCTTGACTTACTTGACAATAGCCGCTCTAAAGGGGGAATGACATTTATTATGAAATTGAAAGTATAAATTCAGGGTATCCCATAAACGTAAAAACCATAAAAGCTTTACATAACTTTACATAAAACTAGACATTTTACAAAAATTATCAATTTTGACAAATGTCTCAACTTTGACCAAAATCATAGATTTTTACGAAATGTCTTAAATTTATCAAAATCATCAATGTTAACAAGTTTCACAACTTTTGATAAAAATGCCAATTTTGAAGAAATTGGTTAACTTTTATCGAAAATCATCAATTTTGACAAAAATCTTGAACTTGGTAAACATTTGGTTTCAACTTTGACTTCAATATGTTCCTAATATCTGTATGTAGAATTAAAATCTAATTTTAAAAGAATTGCCTACAAGTACCATAAAGATTTTTTAATTTAATTACTATTATTTACTTATGGAAACACGGGTTTTGGTACCTTTGATAGAGTCTTTTTCATAAAAAATTATCTTTGTTTAAGAAGTTTTTCTTATCTTATAACCAAAAAAACGTCTTTTAAGACGTTTTTTTTTATATAAGATCTGTTTTTATAGAGAATGATAATTTAGTTTCTTAATTAGAATTATGATTTTTAATTTATTTTTATTTATATCAAGATAATGAATAAAAAATTTCTCTTAATTGTATACCAAAATGAAATCAGAAATTTGTTGCTACATGTTGCTTCTTCAAATATATTTCAAATTTTGATGATTTATTTGAATAACTATTCTAAACGGATTTCAAGCTATCACAATTTGAACTCAGTCTTTGATAATATGAAAGCGTTTCAAACAGCACTTTTTGCTGACACAAACAGAAGATTTCTAAGGATATATCGAATGTTAGTAATGATATATCGTTAAATGTTTTCAAAATGCAATCTAGATTTTTACCAGCTATTTTACAGTAATTAAGTTAAAAGTCACTTAACATTTTTCTATGTTTTAACGGCAATACATTGAAAACTTTTTGGTGCATCAGTTCAGACGTCCCGAATTTCAGGAATGGCAAGTTGGTACGCCCCAAGCGCAATATCAGTGCGCTTGAGGTCCCGAATTGTGAGACGTGAGCCAGGCCGCACTTCGGCACATCTGATGCACCAAAACTTTTTCCATGTACAGTTGGTTGATTTTTGGTAAGGATAAGGAGGACATACCCGAGAAAAAAAAATGTTGATCAGTTTTTGATCATAAAATGATCAGATAGGAGGTGATCATTTTCTCATCGTTTTGTGATGAGATTATTGAGATTTTCGGATTACATTCAGATCCAAAGCAACGATGGTCAGTGATGTGATTATGATCAATGTGTTATCTCGATTGGATCACTTTCTAATAGAGTATTAATGTACTGGCAATCTAGTCAGCACATATGCGTTTCTGATCACAAGATGATCAATAAATGATCAGGACTGGATCACTTACGGATCGAGTTTTTATCGGAAAATGATCGGTCAAAAATGCGATCTGTGCACCGATGGGCACAGATCGCGTTACCCATCAATACAATCGATTCCATTGGATCATATTTAGATCAAAATTCGATCCATAAGTGATCTAATTAGTATCACTCATTGATCATCTACTGATTGGAAACACATCAGCCGATCTGTACCCTCGATTTCAGTAGATCATTTTCCAATCAAAAATCAGTCAAAAAGTTATCCAATCGTGATCAAATATTTATCATAATCACATCACCATCATTTGAACTCTGAATGTAAACCCAAAAATCTCAATATCCTCATCATAAAACGATGAGAAAATGATCACCTCCCACCTCATCATATTGATCAAAAACTGATTAAATTCTTTTTTTCTCGGGTAATTATTGGGTACCCACATAGACGAAAATATAATCGTTAAATATATATCAACATATCACTGGGAAAACAAGTGTTTTCAAAGTGTTCTTTAAAAAACACTTTAAGTGTTCTCCATAAGGTTTAACACAGGAACGCTTCAAGTGTTCTCTTATAAGATTAACATTGGAACACTTAAAGTGTTCTAAAAAAGCTTCAAAAGTGTTCTATGGAGAACACTTGTTTTTGCAGTGATGTAAAATACATTTAAGCCAAAAAATATTTTTATCTATTTTGTATATATTTAGCACATATAAGCAAATAAATTTATAGGGACACTTGTGGTAAATGTCAGAAAATTGTCAGACTGTTTTTTTCTACAAGGGCCGGCATTTGCATTGAATTTCAATGATTGAAACTATTACTATATTCTTTTATACAGGGTGTTTGGAAACAGTCAAACATCTCAAAAAGTGCACAACTTATGGCAAAAAAAATACATCTAAATGTTTTTGGTTAATCTATTCAACGTTGAATAAATTATCCAAAAACTTCTTACACGTATTTTTTCTCTTTACGATAAGTTGTGTACTTTTCGGGATATTTGATCGTTTCCAAACTTTTGTGACAACCTGCAAACAGTAATAGTATTAATGAGAAAGCCGATAACCGATGCAACTACTTTATTGTTTTACAATGACATTAGTTCCTCGTTTGGGGGATTAATTAATTAATTAATTAATTTACAATGTTCATATTATATAGTACAAGTTTATAAAAACTTAAGTACGTGAATTTTACGGCATGTAGAATTTCACGAAAATTATGTAATATATTATAGCTGAAGATATCGACGAACATCAATACGATCGCAACAGTTTTGGCAATGAGGACAGCATGAATGATGATGACGATGATCTATCGAGTATTTCCGGTAGTGAAGGTTCTGAAAGTGAAAGTGACTCATCAGATTCTAATGATGAAGACGGTAACGAAGTTGACTTTGATGAACCCCTTTATCCAGGAGCTCGTTTATCCGTTGCTGAAAGTATAATAGCAATTCTAACTTTTGTAATGCGGCATAGGATTTCGGGGACGTGTTTTGGGGACTTGTTGCAACTTATTTTAGTACATTGCGCCGTGCCAAATAGAATGCGGGGAACACTTTATAAATTTAAGAAGATCATTGAAAAATTTAGATGTCCGCTTGAGCGTATCTTCTTCTGTAGTAGATGTACTAAACAATTAGAAGCGCAGGATTCAGTATGTGACGTTTGTGGCAATGTAGGTGTGAATTACTTCATTAAAATTTCAATTATAGAACAACTGAAAATGCTGTATAAACGTAGGTCGTTTGTAGAAAACTTGAACCATAGATTTGAAAGACGAAAATTATTAGCCACAAATCGTGAAGATATTTATGACGGCAATATCTACAAACAGTTTTCGGATAACATTCTCGCGGATCCATACAATCTATCGTTTACATGGAATACTGATGGTGTACAAATTTTTAAGTCGTCTAAGTACAATGTTTGGCCATTTTATTTAACAATAAACGAACTCCCATTTAATCTTCGCAAAAAAAAAGAAAACGTCATATTAGCAGGTTTATGGTTTGGTGATCATAAACCAGTTCCACACTTGTTTATGGGATCCTTCTACGATGATTTTTACAAATTGTTCGATGGTGTGGAACTGAAAGTTCTTGGAGTTCTCCGAAAAATTCGCGCTCTTGTTATTTGCGGTACGTGTGACTGGCCTGCAAAAGCGCTGTTTCTAAATATGCAGCAATATAATGGTAGATATGGCTGTCCAAAATGTCTTTCACGGGGTAAAAACATGAATGGTACCAATGTATTCTCAAATACGCTTAAGGAGGCTCGATCCACCAAACAAACAAGAATTGATGGGGATCGAGCAATTGAAAAGGGATTAATCATAAAAGGGATAAAAGGACCAACAATATTATCTCGTTTTGCGTTCAATTTTGTCACGACCACAGTGATAGATGAAATGCACTGTGTATACTTAGGCGTAACAAAACATTTAATCAAATTATGGTTTGGCAATGAAAATCGACGAATGCCGTGGTCATTATTCAATATGACAATCGTAGTAAATGATATGTTAAAAAAATTTCGACCGCCATCATTCGTTAAAAGACTTCCGCGGAAAATCACTGATTACACGTTTTGGAAAGCGGTCGAATTTAAATTATGGCTACTCGTGTACTCATTACCAATTTTATATGGTCTATTAGACGAAGTTTATTTTGAACATCATAAACTCTTAGTTCTCGGTATTTATTTACTTAATCAAGAAAGTATTTCCGATTCTGATATAGCCACTGCGAAAACTGCTTTACATAAATATGTGCGTGATTTTCCCGGGATATATGGTCGGAATAAAATGGTTCCTAATGTTCATTTATTGCTACACCTTACAGATGACGTTGAAAATTTTGGGCCGTTATTTGTAACTTCGTGTTTTTTGTTTGAAGATCTAAATGGCCAACTTCGTAATTTAGTCCACGGAACGACCCACGCAAGCTTACAGATAACGAGCGCAGTTTCAACTTTTATGGGATTCGAGACGTTTAAACTCAAACATCTTACAGTGGGAGGGATAGCTTTTAATATGTGCAACAAAATTTCAAAACCAAACATTAGAAGAAAACTAACCGTTTTAACTGATTCTATCTGCATATTAGGAAAGGTAAACATCCTTGAACCGGTACCAGAAGTGTTAAATGAAGGTTTATACAGTCTTGGAATTAGGTATGAACGTTTATTTTTTTTCCCTGGCTTGTCCCAAAATGGGCGCATTTTTCACCCAACGTCTTATAAGCGTCCTGTAAGGACTAATTCTTCCTGCGTTAAATTTATAAGTGATGGTACTTTGAGAGTAGGAGTCATTACATATTTCATTAAACTAGATCAATGTGTTTGCCGCGACAACTGCTTGCAAGGAAATGATTGTACAAAAAAATACTACGCATTAGTAAGACTACTCAATTATTACGATTCACATGTTCCATTCGTATATCGATGCGAAGAAACAAACAATTATTTATTTGTAAATGTAACAACTGAATTTCGTAGTTGTTTCCTTTTAAACATTTACAACTTAATTTATGTAGTAGAACCTACGAAAATTATAAGTGTTGAGTGATATGCCGTACTGAATCCTGGTTTTATAGCAGTAGAAAAGTTGGAAAGAAGAAAATAGTCGTTTGTAAACTTTTCCTTTGTATACGTTCTGGACTATTGAGTAAAGTAAAATTGAAAAATAGACTTAAATATGTATGAAAAAAGCTAAATAGGATCGCCAATTATCAGGTTTTGCTCATTAATGTTCCATTAAGCTTTTTATCGCATTTAAATATATTTTTGTATAAGTTATTAAATGAATAAGTTCACTACTAAAATAGGAAATTTTATCAAAAATTATATTATTAATTCAAATCCAAAATACTTTTATTTTTAAAACGTTTAAACAAAATTACATTTCTTTAGCGTAATTAATTAATTAATTGATAAATTATTTTATTAATAAATTAGTTCGCCGATTTTGACCGCGAACTGATGCATCACCGCTGCGTCCGAGATTCTCATACACGCGGCTAATTTCCATGCATTCGAGAATTTTGCTGCAGTCACAGATGCGACAGAGCGGTTGCGGCATCGTCGTCCTAACGAGACTTTGGTTAGTGAAGACGCTGCAGGTCATCCAAGACGGTTTTGTCAATGAAGAGGGAAGTAATTCCTGAAGGACGGCCACTCCTGGGATGTGCTGCCGACAGCTTCTAACCGTGAGGTCAGATGCTCCTGCAAAGCATAAAAAAAAGCGAGAACTTTCATCTCTTGAACCCCAAGTCTTGGAAGTAGGCTCGGTTTCCGGAATCGGTGACCTTGAAGATTTGAAGGTTGAGTTCTCGAGCTTGAATCGAGAACTCAACCTTCAAAAACCTTAAAACTGTCGGAATAAAATAGTGCCAAAAGTATTGTCACTGCACCACGAACCTGCGTGCCATCGACTTGCACACACGGCTTGTCTCCGTTCCCTGAGAACACTGGTTTATGGAATATTTTAGCACTGGTGAGCTAAAGTGGAACATACAGAGAACCCTTCGATAACCGCAGAATTCGGCACTTGATTCTGTCTCGCCGGATGATGGCAGCATTTGGATGGCGGCAGAGCGGCGCTACCAAAAGGCAGCTTACTCGGCGCGGTACGCGAGACCTCAGTCCATGACAGCGCGCGCGGCGACTCAGCGATCGACGGCGGCGCGACGTGCGTGCGTTCTGCCACTACGATTATGATCACTTATGGTCACACGCTTCTCACTTTCTCTGGAACGGAGACCGCACGTTAGCTATGATGAGCCGAATTTCCAGAATACCCAGCAGGAGAAAAAGATGCGGGACTAATCTTTCTCGTGTCATGATCGCCAATGTTTCGCGATACATGAGTGCCCAATTTCGAATCGGGCGACTCGTTCTCGGCTAAAGGGGGATCCTAAGGTGTAGCGAGTCGTAAGTGGAACTATTCAGGATAGAGGGCCGTAAGCTGACGCTTTCGGCACGAAAACATGATAGTTCCACTTTTGACCGCTACATCTTACGCGTCCCAGGTAAAAATGGATCTATATGTTCGCATACAAGGCCCATATATGTTAGCATAATATATGTTAGCATATATGGCACATATATGGCTACATATATGTCCTATATATGGCACATATTAACATATATGGCCTGTATAAGGTTTATTCTTCATATATGGCGCATAAATGTTGGCATATACGACCCACATATGTAGCCATATATGGGCCATATATGCGAACATATATGCCCTATATATGTCTATTTTTACCTGGGGTAAAATTACGTATGCAACATGGGTGGTAAGCCATTATTAATTATTAGCCATTAAATAATGACTTACCGCTCTTGTTGCATAAATAACTGTTATTATTAATTACGAGTTTAAGGGGAGACACCCGTTGAGGCTTCTAAAAAAAAGGCATTTTTGTTAATTTTTTAGATCACTAGAATAAATGCAATCACTATGGGTTATTAAAGAATGCCTGAATTTTATTTTCGAAAAATTTCAGCTCAAAATGTTTGTTTTTTTCCGGTAATGGCAGCACTTTTCTCGGAAACACATTTTTTTACCTTGCGGGACAGAAATCTATGAAATTATAGGATCTATTTCGTTGATACTTACGGTTTTCTATGTAAAAATGAATTATTTAAAAAGTACTATAGGATCATTTCAAAGCTGAATAAGAAACATGACTGCAACCGGACTGCATGCAACTTCATTTAGTAAAAATATCGAAACCCGTCATTGCGGTAGGTATAATTATTGCTACACTGTGCGCAGTTTTATCACTAACAATTACACTGGTCTATCACTAAAACTGAAAGTAGGTAAAATGTTTCAAAATTTCAAATGGATCAGAATTCCATCTATTTGAATCTTTATCAAAAACGAAGCAGAATTCTGTCAGAGTGGAATTTTAATAAAATTCGAAATAGTATATTTCGATAAAAGGGCGCTTGCCGAGCGTCAAACGACATTTTTCGTAACGTGTGTTGTGCGCAAAATCGAATTTTGCGCACTAGTGTGCAGAAAGTCACTTTGCGAGTGACTGCAAAAAGACACAGAACGAGTGCCGAAGACACGAGTTCGTAAAGGGACTGTTTGCGCACAAGTGCAGTAAAATTCATTTTGCGCATAGACAAAAATTCTGATCAAAATTTGATCAGAGTTCTGTCAGTGTGAAACTTTAATAAAATTCTAAAAATTATTTCGATTCCAAATCAAAATTGGATCCACATTTAATCAGGAATCTATCAGAATGGAACTGTTATAAAAATCTAAAAAATATTTGTATTCCAGATCAATATCGGATCAACATTAGATCAGGATTCTATCAGAGTGGAAATTTGATACAATTCGAAAAAATATTTCGATTGCAGATCAAAATCGGATTAAAATTTCCTCAGAATTCTGTCAAAGAAGAACTTTGATACATTTTAAAAAAAAAATTGTTTTGAGATCAAAATTTGATCAGAATTCTGTTAGAGTGGAACTGATAAAAATCGAAAAAATATTTTGATGCACATCAAAATCGGATCAACATTTGATCAGATTTCTGTCAGAATGGAACTGATAAAAATCGAAAAAATATTTCGAATCTGGATCAAAATCGGATTAAAATTTGATAAAAAATCTGTCAAAGTGAAACTTTAGTAAAATTTAAAAATTACTTCAATTCGAGATCAAAATGGGATCAAAATTTAATCGGAATTCTGTCAGAGTAGAACTTTGATATAATTCAAGAAATATTTTGATTCGAGATCAACATCGAATCAAAATGTGATCAGAATTCTGTCAGAATGGAACTTTGATAAAATTCGAGAAAAATTTTGATTCGAGATCAACATAGCATCAAAATGTGATCAGAATTCCGTCAGAGTGAAACTTTGATAATATTCGAAAAATATTTCGATTCCACATCAACATCGGATCAAAATTAGGTCAGAATTCTGTCG
>JABFQJ010000069.1:0-12238 GCA_022816905.1 Trimorus sp. ZL-2020 | reverse complement strand
TAAACTCAAATTTAGCAACAAATATCTACGAATTTGTTACTTTAAAAAATGACTTTAGATGAACAATTAGTTAAGCTTTCTAGGCCACATATTCGTTTTTAAGAAAAATACTGTTTTATTTGCCATAAAAATTAAAAACCAAAAAGTGTCCCAAGGTAGAACACCCTCCCCTATACAGTTTGTCGGTTTTTTTAAAGAAGCGTTGTAGTATTGTTCGACAAGTTTATCATTACTCCGGAGATTCGCCCCGAATAAAGAAAGGAATCGATCGTAACTAACGTTACAAGTAATAAGATAAAAGAAATAACAGCATGATGTCCGCACACACTGGATAGCGTGCTCTGAAGTTGGACGTTAGAGTATTTGCACGCGAAGCAGTTTCTTCGGATAGACTCCGCGTGTCGACGTATGGGCTTTTCTCCAAAGCTGTCGAAAAAGAAGCCTCTCCCATTTCCATCGACGAATATTGAGACCCAGTGCTGACCGGGGCGGGTGTGGTCATCTGTGTTGAAAACAAATCCGCAGGGCCTGGACCACTTTTTTGGTATTTGATCAGCAGCGTAAACTTGCTTACTCGTCACCGGTAGATTCCGCAGAGCCGCAAGTATTTCGATGGTGTTCATCAAATGTTGCCGAGGCAAGGTATCGATTACGAATAACGCCGGCAACTTGAAGCGCTTGATTTTAACATCCGTAATCGAGCATTACTTGACGACTAGTATCGATTTCCATCACATTGTCGAATTCGGCGTAAATTATACAATTCACCGTGCTGTTCAAAGCTTCGGCGAATCGGACCTCGAGTCGCACGGTCCCGTTGCGGACGAGATTCCAGTGCGTGGATGCGTGAGCAGAAAGATCGGGCGTCAAATCGAAGGCGTACAGCGTGTATCCGCGACCGTACGCCGATCGTTCGATGCAGTTTCCGGAATCGGTGTAATGTATACCGCTACCGGTGAATAATGTTTGATAACACTCAATCGATTGATTGGACGTAAAATCCGGTTGCAACGCTCTGGATGGGATTTGTACACCATCAACGTACAAACTAAGGTAATTTAATTGATAGTGTCGAAAGTTAAACGGATTATATCTTGCACCACCGTTGAACGCCTGATTATCGACGAAACCGATTATTAATATTTTCGGTAATTGTCCCAAAATAATATTGTCCATCGTCTCGCCATGAATTCTGCCCGGTAAAGAGATCGCGCGGATCTCCGTTCTCGGTATGCTATATTTCGCCGTCATTTGCGTTAACATTTTGGAATGTTGCAGCAACACAGATGGGCTAAGCTTAACGCGTCGCACAATGAGCGTGGCTTCCAAAATTTGTAAAGAACACGTATCGGCTGCATCGATCACGCAAAACGTTTCGCGAGATCGAATCAGACGCATTCGCATGTCTACGCCGTTAATTAAAAATTTGTCTTGATTGAAGATGTCGACATGCGGATGTCCTATCAGATCAACCGTAGCACCATTTTCGAAAAATGCTCGCCGTTGTTTCAAACCTTCATTCTCCGTTGCTCCCGAATCCATTTTCCCGGGGGTGTCAGCATACCATAAGACACTTTGCAGATGCGACGTTTTTGCCGAATTTCCATAATTGAGTAGATTTTCCATGTATGCTCTGTACGGGTAAGAGTTGTTTGGCGGCGAAACCATTTTTTGATTCAAATATGAATGTAAAAGATTGTTTACAGGACCGGCATCGGCATGAATGGGAGTTTCTTCGCGTTTTTTTCACCATTTTGACTTTGACTGATAGAAGCGTGTGCGGCAGATCGATGTAATCCTCACCGGCGTTGACGTTGAATTCGATCGGCGAGTCATCAGTGAGGGACGAAATCGGCTTATAATGTACCCATGACCCGTTTTCAATCGTCGTCTGTGTCATAGGGATGCTGAATAGATCGAGTTCACTTTTTTGACATTCGCACGAGTGGTTGTGAAGAAACGCCATTTTAACGTGTGAAAATGTCGTCGATTAATCGTTTTTTCGCAACAGACTTCTTTTTCTTTAGAGTTTTACGCTTCGCAGTCTTATTCTTTAAAGATTTTTTCTTTCCGCCTATCTTTCGTTTTTTAACAGTCTTTCGCTTTCGACGAGCAACGAGCGAGTAACGTGTGTTTACTGTTTTTCTTCTCTTATACCCCGATCCGCTCATCAATTTGTCAATCTTTTCCTCAGCCTTGCGTTTCAACGTGGCCCCAGTTTCTCGAAGACGTGTAGCTGCGGATTCTCGAAGCGGTACGTTATTTGCGACATCGGCCAAGACGTTAGCACCGGCGCGCGCAATCTCGCGGCCAGTAAATTTAGCCCCCTGTTTGATCAGCGGTAACACGCGTCTGAATAATCCACCCAAAAAACTTCCGATACCATGACCACGCTGATTTGCTCTCCCGATGAATATTTTAATTCGGCCATGCCCGACCTGACTCGCGTAAAAATCTGAGTAATACTCCGTCATTGTACTTTTACGCAATTTCCTTAAAATGCAGCGTCACTGTCAAAGTGCCGTAATTGAATGGAACCGCTTCACCAAGCTCGTTTCTTATAAGTATTTCGATGGTGTCGAAATTCTGTTTTAACAATGGAATATATTTTGGGCTAGGAAACGTCGCCAATTTAACACTACCGTAAGAATAATCGCTAACGTCAACCGGTACGACTCTTAATAACGGAGCTTGAACGTCGCCGACAACGTGGGATTCACAAATGTCCGTGTACACGAAAACCAATTTTGGCAAAACGTTGGTTAACGAGGCAGGTAGATTGGAACATTTTTATTGTCCTCGTCCAACGATACAAAACCCATATCGGGTTCGTAGAATCCCATAATTTTGTACAAGTCCGGTGATAACGCAAACATGTGTTCCAGATTTTTGCAGACCTCACCGCAAATTTTTTTAACGCACACACGACCACCGGGTTCTAATTCGAATTTCAAATGTCCCTTAAACAGGTCGGATCCGGAAATCTCCGTCAAAAGTTCACGAATATCACCGTACACACCATATTTGATCGAATCTAACTGCTCCCTGAAGTAATCTTGAACAAGATCCGTGGATCCTCGCGTTATCATGCATAATGCGTCTTTGCACTGTTCCTCGGTCAAATGTGAAAAGGTTTGAGGGAATTGTATCTCACTCAGGCCGACAACCCATTTGCCGGATAGTCGCACTTCGCGGGACATACGCGTAAAAAAGTGCGTAGTCGTATTATCGGGAAAGTATCCCATGCTGGCATTGCTGGCGAGAGTCATGTAAAATTCGCTATTCATTTTGATTTCAAATACGCTGCGGGAACCCAAGTTACACAATCTGTCGGTAAATTTTTCCAAGTAACCAAAAAACGCTTTTCTTTACCTCGGCCACGGGTGTCGGATATTTTGTCAATTTTTAGTTTACGCACGTCTTTCACCGTAAGTCCGATACTGCTCAGTTCTTCCTGGTAAAAGATACCATCAATTTCTTCCCCCGTTAAATCCGACACAACGATTACGGGTGGCTGTCTCTGCGTAAGTATACGGGTAATCAAAAAGACTTCATTCGTAAACTTTTTACGAAACCCTTTCTTGAACGCGTTCGAATCCTCACTGATACGTACCAACTGGCCGATTTTATATTTAACCTTGCGTTCCGCCACTCGCGCTATTTTTTCGTAAAATCGATCTCTCACGATAGCTTCGTTTTGGAACGTGACCGACGCCGGTGTCGTTTTAATCGTGGAATGATAAGCCGTGTTATACGCGTCCACGATCTGACTCAAGACGTCGATATACCGTTTCGTACGTGCGTGTGTGAAATATCGCCAAATTCGCTCCTTTAATGTGCGATTAAACCTCTCCACGACTGCCGCTTTTATCAACGGTGACCGCGCTGCGCGAAACATTATACCGCGACTTTTTAGAAAATGTTGAAATTTCGAATTCAGAAACTCTTTTCCGCGATCGGTCTGCAGACATATCGGGTATCGTGGATTGGACCTTTTTAAAATTTTTGTAAACGCGCGGATCGCGGTTTGCGCCGATTTGTCCTTCATAGGTTCGACGAACGCTTTTTTTGAGAACACGTCGATTGCGCAGAGCAAATAACTGTACCCGTCGTTGTACGTTTTCAGAAATCTCAAGTCCGCCAAATCAGCTTCCCATAAAGCGTCGATCCCCGATACCATGTAAGGGCGTCTTGGAAATTTTTTAATCAAAGGACGATGAAAATTGTACGTTGGCTGTTTGTCCAACCAATGCGATATGACGTTTTTCTCATCCTTATTGCGAATCTGTGCCATCAGTCTTCTCTTCCCGGAAAAACTCGCGGGGTGCGACGGATCGTAGTAAATTTTTTCGATTTTTTTAATCATTTTTCAGACCGGGATCTCCACCGCTTCGCAGCGCGCTTAGATATGACCAATTTCCACGGTTCCCAGTTTGTTATTTGCGGTGGCTCGTCACTCGATTCGGTATGATACGAGTCCGAATCGGATCTTTCCGACAACGACGTTCGCGGCAACGAACTCGTGTACTTTGTCGGGTTCTTTTCTGGAACTTTCAAAAGTTTGTTATTCTTTGGTGAATCTTTTGTGTTCCAAAGATTAATGTTCCCGATATATTCTTTAGGCACATTGGCTTCCCTTAGCATACTGGCAAACTCCTTTTTTCCCGTAGGGTTCGACCTGACGCGAGGTCGCATCGCTTCGTTGATCAAATCTATAATGTTGGAACGAGGTACCGTTGTTCCATGTATTGTGACAGTACCGCGTTCGTCCCAAGATATCAGATCATTTCCGACCGATTTGAGCGCACGATACAACAGTTTCGCCTTGTTTTTAAATTTCACGGGTATACTTTCTAACACCATCTCCTCGGTCAAACCGGTGTCGATCGCTGTTGGTTCGGAAGTCGGCTCGGCCGTCGACTGTTGATGCGTCGCGGGCGCATCATTATTTGCTTTAATTCGAAGAAAACGCTGCAACGCTTGTTGGAACAATTTCCATTTCTCGGAATCGTCGATGATTTCATTATTTAAGATTTGACTCATATCCGAATCTAACCTCGTTGTCTCGTTGCCCGGCGTTTGAACGGATAAATGTTTTGGCGAAAATTCAAATTGATCCATCCTTTCGATACGTTCTCATGGTACGAGCACCATTTTTCGCGCATGTTCCATTTCAGTTCCGACTGGCGATAATACTTGCAAGAATGGAACCGATCACCGACAACAGAGGACTGAGAAAACCGCCTTCCTGCACGATGATTTTCTTTTTACTTTTCCACGAACCTTTTGCGTTAGTTAATTTACGCAGACAGCACGCGTGTCGGCGTAATTGCTTCTTTTGTTTGTCGGTTAGTTTTACGTTTCCTCTGATCGTGTTAAACGCGCACTCACATATGCACTTTATCAAATCCTGATCAGAATTACGCAACAACCTCTGTTGCTGTTTCTTGTCGAGATGACGAAGGGCATTTAAAATGGAAGCGTTTTTTACGTTTAACGAAACGCGCCTGGCCATTATATACGCGCGACTGATAACATTTCCGCAGTGTCCCTACTTTTTAAGTCTTTTATCGGGACGTAAGCGTAATGATATTTGTCAAACGGGAATATAGACGTGCGAAACCGACAATTTTCCGGGGTCGATTGTTTCAGATCCAGCAACAAGTACCCGTGCGGTTTACTCGTGGCGTCGAAATAAATTTCTTGCAAAAATTTCGGATTTTCGGGACACACTTGACGTGCCAAGTGTAAAATTTGCGCACGGTCACGCGGATTTTTAAACAAAACAATGTAGTGCGCGTTTAGAGAAATATCGCGCTGACCCTTTCCCTGATCGAATAAATTTTGCGTTATGAAAATAACGCTTAAATTGCAATGATGACTTTTCCGCGTAAACAAATCTACAACGACGCCGTTTGACGATTCGTTCATCAAATCGTCCAAAATGATTAGAGTTTTCGAGTCTTTGCAGTTCGAAAAATCAGACAAAATGGGTAAACCTTCACGGAATATGACACTTTTGTCCATTTTCTCGTACAACGATTGCCATTCGTTATAATACACGATAATCTTATCGAAAGTACTTTCCCAAACGTACGACTGATATTTCAACATATTTTCAACCCACACGGATTTACCGGCCGAAGACGGTCCCGAAATCAAAATCGTCGCCGGGTGTTGCAGTAAATTCATATTGCGATTCTCGTAATACTGATTGCGAGTACACTTGTCTCTCTCTCGCTGCGCGCAGCTACGCTGTACACGGGGAGGGTACGATTATTTGGTCAATTGACCGTGTCTTTTCCCTTTTTCCCGAGACAAAAGCGGTTCCTTCTCTGATTCCGAACACGCGTCTTCCCCCGGCGACGGATAATGGTACCAAGATTTATCCTTTTTCCACGCTTTATTCTGCAACGCGGATTCTTTTATTTTCCACGCCTCGCACGCATCCGCGACCTTCGACACTGCCCCGTACGATGGAACGCGTGTGCTCTGTTCATTGTTCACCCACTTTTCATTTTTCGACGCTACATACGAGCGGCAGAGTCCCGGTTCCGTGCGATCTTCCTTCAATCGTCGGTACCCCTGCTTCCAGTAGTAATACGCGGTCTTTGAACCACCGTCGTCGCGTTTGGTGTAATTTTTTGATGAAGAAATACTCTTAAACATTATGCACCGTCAACGGACTGCCGAAGACTGACGGTGCGATGTAAAAAATCTTACATTTTATAACTTTTTTTTAGATAGATGATTTTAAATAAATAAAAAAACATATACGCTGATTTTTTTCATCCATTATACGGTAAAAAATTCATGCATTGTACATATAGGTTACATATTTTTTGAGCGTAATGAAGCAAAAAAAATGCTTACTGAACAAAATTATGTACGCTTTAAAAAACGCAAAATAAAAGTCTCTGTGAAGCGGGTGAACACATAATGACTAATGCGTCCATTTGAGAACAATATGGCAGGATTCAATTTGTATTATAATGGGATAGACCGAGAATCGAGCTCGCGCGTCAACGGTGACGAATGACGCGTTTAACCACTACTCCAAAGAGGCTTTTACGAAGGCGCTCGTTTATATAATTGTTTTATCGTACCGCGCGTTTCGAGACAAGGGTCCGCGACGCTAGAGGGAAACGTTGGTCGGTCACCCGATACTCCGCCAATGTGTCTCTCAACAATATATCGCAGTTTAGATAAGTCTCGGCAAAATAATACGTGTAAGAATCGATGTACTCGATTGAAATACATTTTTTCTACTGTTTCTTGTCAGGGATAAGTGAGGTGTAAAAAACAAGTTTCGTATGTAAATATGTTTTTTTTTAATATATCATAGGTTTTTCAAATATAAAATTTCGCAAAATTAACATATAGTACGAACGCAAATAATAACATAAAAAGTTTCGTTAAAGATTATCATATAGTATATTTTATGTAAATATTAACATTGTAAATCATACACACGATATATACATGTATACAGCAGAAAAATCTAAGAATGTAACATACACACAATTTCGCTTATATGTTCACCATCTTTCGTAATTCGTCGAAGTATATTCTTTGGTGTTCCGTACTCAAAGTGTAATTGATTATGGCAGTGATTCGTACGAAATTGAAATTGCGTGTAGTCATCGCGCGACATCATTAATTTTAAACACTGTATAAACTCTTCTGAAAAACGTCCTTTGCGATGACGACGTAACGCATCTCCAACGTCTTCATCGCTCAAGAGCTTCAACCAACACAGATTTCGAAGATTAAAAATGGGTTCGCCGTACTGTAAGAAATAAATATATTACTTTACATATAACTGTATTAATACATGTTTATAATATTATTATAATTGTAACTAAACTTATACATGTAAATGACGCACGTCTTTATAACCGTACGGCAAAGAATCAGAATTTGTGCCTGGTCGTCTCTTTAGAAAAACAGCCTCGACGGTCTTTGTCACGGAACGCGAAACTACGCGATGAAAGGGCGTTCTCAATATCGCGTCATAACGCAATTTTATACGCGCGTCCATTTCTCCCCGCGCCATATATCTTATCACGGAAAAATTAATCTTTCGTTTATTTTTGAAATGTAAAGACACGCCCTTAATTTTTCAAAAAATCCTCGCTAGTACCGTCTGGATTCTGTAGGATGTAAGCGTACAGTTTTTTACCACATGACGCGAACGATTTTATGTAGCAACCTTCGCTCAATTCGTCTGTCATGTCCCCGAGGTAATTACCCGTTTCGGGCACCGGTTGACCGGGCCTGGTAACGAAGATCACCGAATCGGTGTCATAGTATAAAACATTTCGATCGCAAAGTGCAAGGTGCTTGTGTAGTATACACCGCGCCGCGGCCGTTGTGAAACTTGCGATCAAAACGTTTGTATTTGTGCTATCGATCGGTATTTCGGTACGGTACTTGAACGAAACGTACATGTTGTCGTCGTTTACAGGGAACATTGACGAAACTTCAGTTTGTGGACTGAGCAGAAGTTGCAAAAGTTCGTCGCGAGATGTGATAATTTTTGCCTGCGGAAGATTGGTTCTTTGCGCAAATTTTCCCCACAGTGAGTTGAGGCACATTTTGGCGACCGATCGCAAACCAGAGTTTAAACAAATTTTTTATTTATCCAGCAGTACGCCTTCGACTCGGTTATATTCGCTGATATAAGCGTCTTTGTCCGTCTCCGTGACGCACGCAGCGGGCCAACCGCTGGATTCCTGCTTCACCTTGAGGAACGTGTTCACGTATTCCGCAAATAATCCGTTTACACCACCCGTGGTGTCGTTCTTGTCGTACTTTGTCGATTCGTATTGCCAGATTTCAAAAATTTCCACAACTTTATACCCAAACTCTACAGCTCGCTGAAGTTCGATCGACACGTATGTCCCGTCGAACCATCGATCTTTTTCATTCTCGTGCGGACAATCATCTTGCACTCGTTCGTAAGTGCAGGTGCGACAGAGTGCAAAAATTAAACGATTATCAATTTTCCTGCCTAACACGGGATGAAACAGGTCTCTCGGTGGTAAGACTCGCGCAGCAATTAAACCGAAAACGTTAGAAATGTCGTTCGTCGGCCCGACTAAATTTGCGCATTCCGAACCGACGTAGACTGTGGGGTGGCCAATCGGGAAGCGGGAATTTTTAGATACGTACGGGTAGAGACTGCACACATCGTAATACTTTATAGTCTCGTCCCTCGCGGTTTCGTAAAACGATGAAATATGCCCCGTGCGTCCGCCTTGTAACGATTCGCGCGCGTCGATAAAACTAGTGTGATTTTCGTTCAGGTATGTCACGTCGTCAGGGTTGTTGACCAAATGTTGTTCAAACTCGCATTCCCAAATTTCCGTTAATCGGTAACCAGCCTTGCGCATACGCGACGAGGTATCGACAGTTCGCTCGTATCGAGATTGCATCGATTCTTCGTTGCGAACGACAGTCTCTCTATTTTCTGGGAAGCATTTCTCACAACCGTGCCAATAACAGCCGTGAAAACTGTACACGCGTTTCTCGTTACCTTCCGCGTAATACCCATCGACGAGATATCCCTTCGGTAACCTCACTTCGCGCCCGCGACCCGCGTGTCTAATCTTTACGTTTTCGTTTCTTTCGCAAAGTACGAGCCAATGAATAGCTTTTATGGACTGTTTATCGGCTAAGCGATACCCACCGTGTGGGACGAGACCTATCGTATCACGTTTCACAAAATTTAACCTAAACAATCGATTACACGCAGAGGCGATCGTGCAAGCTTCGGCAAATGGGTCGATGCCGTATTCGACAAATATCTCTCTAAATATCATACATGCCCGTTTCAAAATAGCCACATCCATTTTACAGTACGCGACAATTTCTTTCTTAAAGTCAAATACGTAATTAGACCGCGTCAATTCGTCGTGCCACGCAAGAAACTTGTTGCGATCCTCTATGCTCATGTACTCGGGAGAATAAAATTGTTTGTCCGGTAACGCTCCGATGTAGTTTTGATTCTCGCGCGAATTGAAAAGATGCGGAAAAGTTCCCTTTTGCTTAATGTCGGCAAAACCGAAAGCTTTGGGTAACTTACTAAGGGGCATGTGAAAGTAATTTAAACTGCAAATAAAATATTTTTTTTATAGACATTTGTATAATTTTTGTACCGTTCAAAATTACATCCGGTTTCATTGTTTTATCAGATTCAATTATATATTGTAAAATAAAGTGGGAGTCATAACCTTTCGCGTTATGCGCAATACATATTGTTTTTGGAAAGCAGTGTCCCCCCGTACGACATATTCGACAAATTGCTTGACCGGATCTTTGTCGAAAATTTGTTCGCGCACACCGCAATGTTGGCAAACATCGCCGCAATCTTGTTGGTTTATGCAATACGAACACACTTGTTGCGTAACGCATAGATTTGGAATGTGCTAAAAAATGTCGTTTGTACCGTCGAGCAGCGTGTCTTGTTGCGACTCGAAATCGTAAAATACGTACAAGTATTTGTCGCTAGCCCTTCGCGGTTTCGCGGGTTGAATGTAACAAAGGTGATTCGGCTGTACAAACTGATTACAATTGTGACATTTAACGGTCCCACATTCGTGAACTCTGTTTGCGTATACACGATTACGACACACCGCGCAACAGCGGATACTAGCGCACACGTTTGCGCGCAAATGCGCTGTAAAGCAATCATTCCCGAAAAAGTATCTATTGCATTCGGGGCAGTTGACTTTATCGAGTAAACTGCTGCACGGTGGCGTACCGCGACATCTGAGACACAGTTTTTTACATTTATGCGAGTGAACGTCATTACTGTAACCTGTGTAACACAAGTCGCAAAAATGACGAACAGCCAAAGCACCTATCATATTCAATATGGGTTCGTAATGTTCGTCATCTTCGTAATATAGGATATTTAAATGTCTAACGACGCTTCCGTGCACTGTGATAACCGCTTCCGTACCGTCGTACAGGGGTAACCCGCCTTTCCCAAAGTTAGAAATTTTGAAAACTCTCAACGCGTACCCCTGCGTGGCCATATAATTTTGAAATAGTTCTATTTCCCGCAACCTGCATCCGGATCGCGGTACGTGTACGTTAGCCGCGCGCACGAGTCTAACCGCTTCTTCCCTTTGCACTCTGCCATTTCCGCGGATTTTCATCCAAAAACTGTGCAATTCACCCACCCGTAATGTTCCTCGTAACGCGTGTGCGCGCGCTGTCACGATCGCGCGTGGTAAACAGAGACCGTCACTGTTGGTTATCGTCAAAATCGACTTTTTACGCGTGTTATTCATACTAAGCTTTGTACGACCGCTGCCCCTAACATTTTTTACAATTGCGCACGTGATTGTTAACGGATCGCTCACCTTAAAACCGTCGTTACTTTGCGCCACGGACGCGAGCATATCTGCAATTTGTTCAGGGTGGAAATCGCGCACAAACCGAAACGACATCCACGCTTGACCCTGCACAAACGATTCAGCGTCGCACGTTAACGCTATAAAATCATCGTCTTCGTAATCCGCGATGATTTCTCTATGTATTGCCGTTAACGCACGATACAACCAGGCATCCGTCGATTCATTATCGTTTGGTACTATTAGACGAAGTGCCAAAGCTCTACCGTACGTTTTAAAGCGCTTATAATATCGTCGTGCGTCACTTACAATGTCGAACGGCGCGCTTCCGCCTTCCTGATTAACGGCAGCTTCAGGCTCTGGAGACCCTTGCGGTCCAGGTTCGTCCGCATCGACGTCGCCGTCGTAGATAGTCTCGCTGTCAGAATCCGCGTCCGACGATTCCGATGACGAAACGTACATGGTTTCGCTGTCGGAATTCGTGTCTGACGACCCGAAACTCATGTCCGGTTCCGGAGTTCCTTCGAGTATGACCCGATCACGGTCGGTACCGGTTCGACCTATGAAACAATACGATTGTATATAAATATCGAATCGTTTACGATTGTAATAATTATTCTTCTAATTCTTAACTCTTATTCTATAACTTCTATAACTCTTATTCTAATAATTATGGTAAAAAACAAATGATTTACCATCGCTAGTGCTCGGCTGAGCAAGATCAACGATTTCGGGTCCGGCACTTTTTCTTATCTCTGCTTTCATTCTGTCATACAACCCTGTAAGAAAATTGTCAGTCAGACAACCATTTAAAAAAATTGCACGCGTCGATTATTGCACGCTACTTACCTACTGGCGCGACAACGTTCTCCGTA
>JABFQJ010000068.1:0-12292 GCA_022816905.1 Trimorus sp. ZL-2020 | reverse complement strand
AAAAATAATCAGGAAGACCATTTTGTGAAAATTAGTTACTTTGTGAAGAAGAATGAACTCACACAAGTTTTTGATTGTTCGAAACTAACGAAACTAAGAAAACTAGAGAAACTAAGAAACTAGAGAAACTAAGAAAACTAGAGAAACTAAGTGAACTAAAAACTTAAATTTTTTCCATTAGAGAAGATTGTTACTTGATTTATGTATTTTTTGTTTACTGATATGTGAAAAACTAATTTATTTAAAATGGCTCGCTCAAGATTTCACATCTTTTGTATGCAAGATTGTATTTTTTTCATGTATTTACGTTTGAAGTATTTTTATGTATATATAATAAAACAAACTAATTTATTTAAAATATGGCTCGATCATGATTTCACATCTTTTGAATCCATAGTTTTACGAGATTATAAAACTCTGTTTGCAGTAATATAGTGCGTATTTATATTTATTTATTTATGATATAAATGTTTATATAATATATGGCTCGCCACATGATTTCCCAACTTTTTTATGCGTGGTTTTGAAAAACATAGTTTGTAATTGTAATTTTTAATTATATTTGTCGGAAAACAATTTGGAGACACCAGAGTTTAAGCATTTGTGGAATACCAAAGCATGGCTCGTCCATTTTTTACCTTTCTAAGGTATTTTTAATTATAATATATGGCTCGCCACATGATTTCCCAACTTTTTTATGTGGGGTTTGGAGAAACATAGTTTGTAATAGTAATTTTGAATTATATTTGTCGGAAAACAATTTGGAGACACCAGAGCTTAAGCATTTGCGGAATACCAAAGCATGGCTCGTCCGTTTTTTACCTTTCTAAGGTATTTTAATTTTTTAATAATATAATATATGGCTCGCCACATGATTTCCCAACTTTTTTATGTGCAGTTTTGAAAAACATAGTTTGTAATAGTAATATTGAATGAAAATTATAGTTGTCTGAATCTTATTTATGTGTGTTTTTGAAAAACATGGTTTGGAGTGAGTAATTTTGAATTATTTTTCGGAAAAAGTTTTGGAGATTGGTAAATGTTTAATAATATAATATATGGCTCGCTACATGATTTACCAACTTTTTTATGTACAGTTTTGAAAAACATAGTTTGTAATAGTAATATTGATGAAAATTATATTTGTCTGAAAACGATTTGGAGACACCAGAGTTTAAGCATTTGCGGAATACCAAAGCATGGCTCATCCATTTTTTACCTTTCTAAGGTATTTTATTTTTTTTTATTTTCATATTTTTACATTATTATTTATTTTATTATTTACCGATTTATTTTTTGTAAAATAAATATATATGCATTTTTTGAATTTCTAGGCCAAGTAGTTGTTTCAACTTTGTTATCATCTATATGATACCATTTAGATTTATCACCTCTTACCATGCATGTATAATGACCACTGTTGACATTATCACCATGATGAAAAATAGTACTAACTACTTTATAACTATCTCGTTTTATTTGTAAATTTGTACTTGGTACTGATTTTATTTTAAGATTTGATATTTTTTTGATTACATTATTGATGTTTTCAAATAAATTTAAAGCCAATATTAAAACATTACTCGTCCGAGTAATTTCTATTTTTTCATGAAATACACCTTTTTCGCAATTAGTGCACGAAGTACCCCAATCATGCCAATTACCCGTGTTATAATTGATAATATTTTGGAGGTCATACGTTATTTGTTTATTATTCGGCAGAGAAAGGTACAAAACGTTACCAACGTCATTATTGTCAATTATATTATGACTACAGTTTTTGCATATACGTCTTATACTTATTTGGCGTTGTAATACTAAATTTAGGTTTGGAATTTTATATGATAATTCCACAAGAAATTCTGATGCATCTTGTTGCTGGCTTTGTGCGTACATTTCACCAACGAAATTTCGTAGACCAACAATATCAATAAAATCTTTAGAAATGTATTGAGAAAGTATTTGTTGTAAAAAGTGATCAGATTCTAAATTGTTTAAGCTTTGTCTTATTATATCACAATGTAACATGCATTGTAACACCGCATTTGCGTAACAAGATACGCCGTCAGAATTAGGCAAACCTCGTAAATTCCAGTTACAAGTTCCTGGTTGCTCTTTGTTTGATGGATTGGATGTTTCTTGGCATTGTAAAAATTTCCTGGGAAGTGTCCATTGGATATCACTAATTTTTTTAATGTATTTTTTATTATTACTATTTTCAATTGCAATTAAATCAGGCCTGTATTTTTTACGGAGCCGATTATACTCTACTATAGCTAAATTACTCGCTTTTACAGAATATGGATCAAAATTAATCAAATGTAATCCTTTTAATGTTGTTACTCTGGACAGAGCTACATAAGTTTGTCCACAAGTAAAGATAGAATTTCCAGCTTCTACAACAACATTATCTAAACTTAATCCCTGACTTTTATGAATCGTGATACCATAACTTAAAACAATCGGAAATTGTTCTCTTATGATAAACGCTTTATTCATAATTTCAAATTTTACTTTACAACGTTCTAAATCATACTCTTCTCCATTGCTCAATTCAATTTTTATAGTTTCAATGTTATTTTTATTTTCTAGACTACGCCTGACAGATTTGATTGTCGCTATTGTACCATTTACAAGACCCAATGTTACATCAATGTTTCTTCTAATCATAATTTTTGCTCCAATTTTTACTGTTACAATACCTGGAAGGCCAGCGGTTCTAGATGCATCTTCTTCGTGCCTCTTCAACGATTGCAATGCTTTTTTCTTTAAATACTGTGGACAATCTGCTGTATCATATGCAACTAGTTTTATTTCTTCTGATATTATACGAGCTAACATAGAATTATTCAGTGCATCGCATTGTGCACAAGTCGGAAGTAAACAAACCGTGTTTTTTGGCAAGGTATTAATATAAGTGCATAAACATTCTAATCGCTCTTTATAATCTGACCCTATCAATTCAACCTGTTGTGTTTGTAATTTTTTTACAATATCCTGAGTTACAATACCTACACGAATTTTTGATAACAAAGTGCCGTAACTTGAATCATTTTTTTGCCTCATATTAATAGTCAGTTCATCATATGAAAATAAAGACCAAAGATTGATAGTCCCTGCAGCTCCTACATATTTTTGTATTTTTAATTTTGAAAGCATTTGAAACGGGGGATTCTCGTGTACTGGTGGTAATTGTAATAAATCTCCGAATAAAAGAATATGTTTTTGACCAAACCAACCATTTTCATTATCCTCTGTATTAAATATTTCGACTAGCCTTAAATGTATATACATTAAAACCACATCAGATATCATAGAAACTTCATCAATAATAATCAATGATACATTTTTTAACTGATCTCTAATAGTTTTTAACGCACTGGCAGATAAACATGAATACTTAGCCGTTGTGCCATGTTCAACAGGAAGTCGAAATAGTCTGTGTATTGTTAAACCATCTATATTAAAAGCAGCTATACCAGTTGGTGCAGTAATAGCAGTATCTTTGTGCAAAACTTGTTTTATCCAACATTTAATAGTTTTAATTAGATAACTCTTGCCCGTACCACCTTCTCCACTAACATACAAACGTAATATATCAGTACCGGATGATAAAGTGCTCGTAACTTGTTCAAACACTCGTTTTTGATCAGAATTCAAATTCAGAATCATTTCTTCAATATTTTCAGTTTCACATTTATTAGCCACATCCGCAAAATCTTTCATAGCATCATCAAGTTGCATTGGAATGCAATCATCCGGATAAATAGAATCCTTATTTTTGTCACTTTTTTTATCTTCATCTTCTTCCATATGCTTTTCAATTTCTTTCTGCATTTTTTCTAGGTTTTCTCGAATGGTTTGAAGTGTTTCGTTGTATTCGACCGCTGTTGTGAGTTGAAATTGTTCTGATAGAAATGCTTCTGTATAACTGCTATAATTTTTTAAAAAATCGCTAGTATCTCTCCATGGTTTAAATAATAATAACAAAGCAAAATAGTATCGTTCTGGTTCTAAATTAACATTGTACTGATAATGATTTATTAAATACGCACGCTTTCTTTTTTTCAAATATTTACCATCACCTATTTCATAAAACTCGGTCGAAAATTTACATGGCTTTATGCGCGAAATGTCATACCACCTCGCGAATTCATATAAATTACAGGAATCTAAGACTTCTGGTCTGGTAGGATAATAAGTATCAATTAATGATGGACAAAAAATATCCTCCGAATTTTTATCCAAAGATTCTATTTCTGATCGCGTTTTCAGTTTCCTATTTCTAATTATATTTACATCTAACCATCGAATAGTAGTTTTTGAATCAGTTCCAAATAAAGGTATTCCAATAAGGGTATCAGCAGCTTCAAGTGCTCCACATTCTCTATGATTTAACATTTGCATTCCTACATTCCATAAAGCAGAACATAAAGATTTTGTTGAATTAATCACATCTAAAGTAAAATCATCATTACTTTTTTCTGCTTTAGTAACATATTTATTTATATAATTTACAAGAAAATGCGATTTTTCTCCAATAAATTGGATATCCATATTACCTTTCCAAGCTGTAAGCAAGGTTGGGTTGTAATCATTGATAAACTCTTCTCCGTCTTTTCTAGGTAAGTCGTATAACCGAGATTTTGATTTTAATTTTTGCCTGTTTGCAACTGAGAATGCAAAATCTCTCATTACCATGTGATCAGTTATTGGTCGGGGGAAGCCGAATCTACATGCTCTCCTTAAACCTTTTGCTGTTTTTTTAGAACGTAAACAATAATCATTGTGATGATGACGTTGGAATTTATCAACATTATGAAATAAATTTGGAGATACATTTTTGGGGGGGAATTTTACAAGTTACATATTTTTGTATGAAATCTATAATTTCACTTGTCGTTGATTGTCCAATAACGGGTGCATTTTTTATCCAAATGAGCATATGAAAATGTTGTGTTCCTCTGGATTGATATTCTCTACGGTAAAAATAATGTTCAACTTCACCAATTGGATTATCAGGGGAGCAAATAAAATCGAGCATACCTCGAAATGTATTATCAATAAATCTTGATGTAGATACTGGATCAAATGCGATTAGTTCATTTAAAGACATGTTTTTACATTTCGATCCATTTACTGATCGTAAATAGTGTAACAAGTCTTGCCACTCAAATTCACTTGGACTAAGAGTAAGAAACCATGTTGGAGATCCGTAATAACGAAGCATACATAATAAGTCACATTTTGGTTTTTTCCAATATTGTTGAGTATTTCTTAATCGTGCAAATATTGTACTTAAATTAGATTCAAGTTCTAAATTTGATAACTTGGTTAAATAAGACTCGGCAGTATATCTTTCACAAGGGTTTGTAACATTTAATTTTGAAAATATTCCTCCACTTAGTTGTCGTCTGTTACTATCGCTCAATAAATAAAATAAGTATTGTATGTTTGTTCGAAATTGAGAATGCTTGGATAATAACATTCGTTTAATATAGTTGAAGTCTGTAATTCGTGTTTCTCGAACTTCGTTTTGACCATTTTTTCCGAATGGATACAAATCGGGAAAACATTTTAAGTCTAAATCTTTAACTCGATTATCTAAAGGAATATCATGTACTTTTAACATTTGATACAATAGCGTATCTGATATATTTTTTTTCTTTTCATACATGGGATAAATAGTAAACTTTTCATAGTACGCGTCAGATTGGGACATTAATGTTAAAATAGCATCACGTTCTTTATCAATATCTTTCATTTCCCGTTGAGCTTCATTACAAGTTGAAATTTCTTTATCATCTACTACTTGGCATTCAAATTCATTATTTTCAACGATTTGTTCTTTTTCATCTTGTGGCGTTTCTTCTTGAAATTCGACATTAGGGAACTCTTGGTCTAATAAATCTTCTTTTTTATCAGGTAGCTGTATTTCAGAATACAGAGAATTATTATCTTTTAACCATAACAATGCATTATAAATTTTTGTAACATCAACCAAATTTTCCCATACTATTTTTGATTTTGTAGGAACACCACGTACTAGAATGTAACATTCATGATTTAAATTTATTGGTTTAGTAGAAGGACATAATTTGTTAAGAGTTTCCTGCAATGGTAAGGGCAAATGAAACGTCCGACCTTTAATTTTAGGTATCATATTTCTATGAGGTATATTTTTTTTTGTTACAGTACCCATTCTCTGAACAGTTTGAAATGCTTTGGCTCTTTGAATAAGAATTTTTTCATATTCATTCAACTGTTGTATTACAGGGGGAACATTTGGAACCTCCAATTTATTTAATAAACAAGTTGGTGGCATTACATTTTTTATTAATTTTCTGTAACAAAAATTGCATACATACATAGTTATTCCAATAGAATCACTATAGAATTCCATGAGCCTACTCCAAATTTGTTGGCTGTCAAATTTTTCACTCTCTATAATTTTCAAATCCGTTACTTCACGTTTGAAACATAGCTTTTCACATGAAAGACATGGAATTGTAGGTGTGTCCAATGTTCTCTTTTTAAGCGCTTTGAAGGCTCGTTGATAAGTTGCTATGATATCATCTTCGTTGAGACATATGTTTTCATCATTCATCTTTTCTTGACAAACTATATTATCTTTTGCAGAAGAAGCAATTTGTCGAAGATTTTCTATGTCAACATCGTCTAATGAAGAATCTATGTGTAATATATTTTTTTTTATTTTCATAAATTTGTAAAGTAACCTTTCTATATATCTGATTTCTGGAAAATGTGGTGACAATATTTGTACACATAACATTTTTGAAGAGCATGACTCATAGTTCACGTAGCAATTGTCAAACGAATGACCAAGTTTCGATTCGTTATACTTGTTGGTGCAGGATGAGAAATCGTTATCGATATATTTAAAAATTTTATCGAATGTATTCGTTGACATATATTTATACATTAATAGCAAGTCTTTTACTACGTTCATATCTACATTGCACAAAAAACTACACTCCCATTTCAATGCCGACTTCGATTCCAATAAAGGCAATATATTAGTACTCTGTCCTTTAGAATTCGTTACTATAGGCTCACTCGAATTAATTACGCGATACATTGTATCGTAATAAAATGCTTCTGAATGATGAGAATGCATAGATACACCACAAATCGCAGTAATATCTTCGTCAATGAGTAAATTTTCTGAAATACTATTTAGTCGAGACAAGGAAACTGTGCATTTAGTTTGTATCCAACCAAATATCTTTCTTAATTCACATATGTATTTCTGTCTTGCTTTAAAACACCACTTCGCTATAAATTCAGCTTCTAGTCGATTTTCAGCTTCAGTTTTATTTTGTAACGCATTTGCAATATCTTGAACGTATTGTTCAGTTAATTTACTTAGTTTTAATTTAGATTCTGCTTTATCACCATGAAAAAACATTGATTTATTTTGCTTTATTTCATTACCATTATTGTTATTACAGTTTAATAACTGATTGGTTGATTGGTTACAGGGATTATTGGAATACATATTTAATTCGTCACTTTTCGTTTCATTTATTTTTTTGGATTTCTTGTTCGATACTTGAGGTACATTGCAAGTGTCATCGGATTTTCGTTTTGATGATTTTTTTGTATCAGGTGAAAACAATTCTTGAATGCTTGGACGTGTAACATACGGAAAGCGTTCCAAATGATGTGTTAAAAACATATTATGCAAATGAGGCCGCATTAAGCTAACATTATACTCTATGTTATTGGGATTTTCATTGAAGTATAGGGAAACAGCAAAAGCGATGGCAAATACTCCACAATCTACTCCATTCGTTTGGTTTTGAACAGTTGGAAATTCTATTTGTAGTAAATCCAAGTCAAAAAATGGATACAGGTGTTTTAAAAATATTTTATGGTGATAATGTAAACGTTTAATATTCAATGAATCATATATGTATAACTTTTCCCCATCAAAATAACTACAAATCCAGTGTCCAGCTTCAGAATTACTTTCCGAACTAAAAAGTATTTCTATATGTTTTTCATGTCTAGATACAGGATTTATTAGTTGTGGCATTTGCAACAACAATGAACCGCGAGGATTATAATTCGAACAATTTTATAATATTTCATTGAATTTCGAAATATGATTATCGTTCAACATATTGTTTTGCAGAACTATAAACAAGTCTTGCTGATTTAGTAAAAGTATTCGTCGTACACTTGGAGGAGTATTTTGGTGTACAGAAGTGTCACTAAGAATTATAGGGGAGGTTTGATCAATATCTTCTACATTTGTAATAGGTGTAATACAACTTGTCGTTTCTTTGTCAGTAATTAAATTATCATTTAGAATCTTTTGTTTAATTTTTTTGGCAATATAATATCCTTTACGTTTTTTTGAAATTACTTGAGCATGTTTTTTATAATATTTTTTGTCATGAGTACTTCTTGTTTCAATTAATCTGCGCTTTGCATAATTGTGTTCATTGATAATTTGCGCCATCATCGATGTTTTGTCCGCGATTTTCATTTTGTAGTGTTACAATGCAACAATATAAATATATAACACAACAAAACAAATTATCTTAATATTAACAACAGGATAAGAAAAGGCTGAGAAATTGAAGAGACAAAGTTTTTATTTGTCGTAATATAAAAATACAATCACTTGATGTATTTTAAAACAATATAACGTATAAATCAGTATTAATAGATGAAATACTGCTCAGACAAGTACAAATGTGTACTCGGAGCTGTATTAACAAGTATCTGAAAATGATACTCGGAGCTAAATAGCTCTTCTACTAATTTGTGTTCAGCTATTTCTGCAATCTGCGAAAAAAGAAAGATAATTATTATATACTAAAAGTGCGTGTGTGCTTTGTGCATATAATAGGTTATGTTCGCACTTGTGCGTACAAGTGCTAACATAACTTATTATGCACAAAACACACCACAGAGAAAAGTGTCTCATTTTGTCAAACACTTTGTATTAATGATTAACTTGCCGTGTTTATTATGTCAAGATGACAGATGTTTGTCGTTCACTGGTATCAAATACTTTTCAAAACAAGTTTCAGCGTTATTGAAAGTATTCGATAGCTCCCAACATACTTTGAGCAGTGTCACAGACAAACTGCGATGATGAAGGTGCAACTTAGCAGGTTATTGGTTTCTTTCAAGTTGGTACGACTGTGAAGATTTGATGTCGACTGACACGCCATCTGGATCGGAACTAATTTCACCATGATTTTAACTATACTTTTAAGATCGTTTCGAAAGCGAAATTACCGACATTACAGATTTCTCAAAATACGGTTAAATGACATTGTTTGTATTCATTCAAGGACCAGAGCGAGATTTGTTATTTTTTTTCACACACTTTAATCACACAAAAAATTTTTTTCATAATGAGTTGCAAAAGAATAGTGATCCCTAGTTTTCGAGGTGGGAAAATTCGTAGAACTCACTATTTTTTAAAACGGTTTGTTACAAAATATCACTGTTAAGGCGACACGAAAGTGCTAAAGTCCCGGAGTTAGGGTCTTTTCATTTACTGTTTTAACAACTAATAATTAAGTGCTTGTTTTTGTTTCAGTACATTCTAGGAATATGGGAGAATGTGATTTGACTGAAAAATATTTTTTTTATGTTAAATCAAAGTTGTGGCGATGTACCGCGTGTTTTTTACCACCTCGAAAACGCGGTACATCGCAAAGTCAAAAATATATCACAAACAATTTTTTCTCTTTGAAAATACCATTTTCCCAAAATGAGAAAATGTACTGATTTCGTTTCAAGTGAAACAAGAATGTTTTAACAGCGCAATTTAAAAACACACTAGTTTTAGTGACATTGACTTTCGTTTCACCTTAAGACGAAACATCACTCGAAGTTACTAGAACTAGAGTGTTTTTTAATTATATTGTTAAAATATTACAATTTGATCAGATATTAACTGAATACCATTTCTCATTTTGGGAAAATACCTTAGTCAATACAAAAACGTGTTTTGTTCCGTAATTTTTGTTAACCAATGTACCGCGTTTTCGAAGTGGGAAAACAAACGCGGTACATTAATAAATGTTTTAAAACCATTTTTAATTAGATTACCTATATCTTATTCGTAACAATTAGAAACACCCTAACTCCGTGATAGCAGACTGGATATTTCGTCTTAATCTAAAAATATCATTCTCCCATTACCACAGAATCTCGCTCTGGTCAGCATTTAAAAAAATATGAACAATTGATTTTTTACAAGGAAAGTCCCTAACTCCGTTGCAGCAGACTTTCGACTTGGCCTTAATTCTTCATTACAATTAACAATGAAAACAATTTTCATTAATATTACAATTACAATTATACTTTGAAAACAAAAAAAACTTGTCTCACTTTGGGAGAATATTATTTTCATAGAAAATTATATATTAAGCAAAAAAGCTTGAAATGAATATATTTTTGGTAAACCGGCCTTTATCTTGTAAACCGGCCTTATCCTATTAAAATTTAATGATAGTGAACACTCTTAATATTTTTTTTTATTTTATTCAACGGGAATAAACCCTTTCTATAAATACATTATCACACTTATATTTATGTCACCTGTCACTTATATCACATATTTATTTCAGTTTTTTTTAGTTAATCGGCCGTGTGTCTCTTTCTCGTCGATTGCTTTGCGTCTGGCACGACGTTTTCCTCTTTTTCGTTTTTTTTTCTTTTTTTCTTCCTCTTTTACAAATTTTTGGTATAATGTTTTCACTTTTTCTTGCTGTCCAGATCTTCTGGAACGTTTCCGTTTTTTAACCTAAAAATTAAAAAAATATATATAAATCTAAAAGTGAAAAATATTATAGTACTATTATAACAATGTATAATGAAAAGTAATTACTTGCTCAGATTCAACACCCTGATTGTTAGTAAGGTTACGATCTTCTTGCTGATCCATGTTGTTAATCTATTGTCAACAAAAAAAAATTAATTCCACTCGAAAATAAATTAATAATTCATACTGTACACAATTATATTATGTACGATTTAAACTTACCGATTCTTCTCAATATGAGATTAATTGGTCAACTAATCCCGTGTTTACTATTGCTAATTGATGACCAATTACCATGTGTCACAATTTTCAGAAAAGTAAATGAGAGGAAACATTTTTTTAGAATTTGAGTGCTGATGCGGTGTAACTTATGTAGAAAATAAAACTTTTATCTAAAAACATTCATAAAATTTATCGCTGCCAATTGTTGCAAATTTTTCATAACTTTCGAAACTTAATTTTCATTCAGAATGTATTTCGAACGCGCCATATTTCTACGATGCGAGCGTCTTTCTCTAACGCAGTGATTAGAGTGAGACGGAACTACTTGAAGAATCGATTAAACTCAAATTTCATCGCATTTTGTAAAATACTATTTATTGCTGCGAAGATAGATCGTGAGAGCACATTAAAAATGCATCTTGAATGCAGAAGTATACATTCTTGTGTAAACTTCAACAACATGCAAGAACCTCTCTGAAGTTGGCCTCAGGTAAAACCTAGCCAATTCAGAGGTATTCGTCAGCTGCTTAAAACAGCTGATGACTGTCATAGTTTTTCAAATTGACTTCCGTTACCGGTACGCTCGGTATTCTCGACGTATTCTCGTCAATATTCCCCTCGTGTTGAAAAAAAAAAATTAAATGAACCCACTAATAAATGAAATGGTAAGTTTTTAAAAAATTATATTAAATTAAAACTCAAATTGATTTATTTAATTCAAATTTTGTTTTTTAAACATTTTTATCAATTTTAACATTTTTTTCAATTATTAATTGAATTATGCTATTAAAAAAATAATTTAACTAGAACGTCAATCAAGATATTTTCAGTTGTATTGATTTATGTATTTTTTTTTACAGGAGGAGATGCTTCTAGATGATTTTGATTTGCCAGATGGGTGGCCCGAACAAGGGCAACAGGATCGTCACGAGGAGCCGCGTGTCGATCATCGTGACCGGCGCCACGATGAGGAGCGTGACCGGCGTCACGGCGAGGAGCGTGACCGGCGTCAAGACGAGGAGCGGGACCGGCGTCAAGACGAGGAGCATGACCGGCGCCGCGATGAATATAATGAACGCCGCCGCGAAGAGGAGCGTGACCGGCGCCGCGACGAGGAAAATGAACGCCGCCGCGTTGAACCTCGCCAGGAGGAAAGTGAGCCGAACGAGCGCCGCGTTGAGGATCACCCCGAGGAAAATGGAGCGCAGCAGCAAAATACGGCAGCTAATCACGTTAATCAGGATAATTACGAATATA